>PVJC01005787.1:0-57550 GCA_004026665.1 Murina feae | reverse complement strand
ACTTGGGAGGTCCCTCAGCCCGGCCTATGCCCTCTCACAGTCTAGGACCCTTCTGGGGATGTCCACCTGCTGGCGTGCCTGACCAGGTTGAGTGAGGGGCTGATGGCTGTCTCCAGGCTGGCCAAGCCCCCCAGGAACGTCCCTCACCCCATTGGGTTGTGGCCACGTGGGGGGGCTGATTGGCGCTTTCAGGCTTTAAGGCTGCCCACAGCTCCCATTGACCCAATGTCCCAGCAAGGCTGGCTGGACGCAGGTTCTGGGGTTTGCTTATCTTCTATAATTGATACACTGTTCCTTTAAGCCGGCCTACTAACGAAGCCTCCTCTCTGCTTCACCTCGCGGAGTCTATAATGACACAATGTTACTCTTAGGCCTGCTGTTTCCTTCAGCTCCTGAGGATTCTATGATTGTTATTTTGTTTCAAATGTGTGTTTCGCTAGAGCCAGTTTAAGCGGAGCGGGCGGCAGTTTCACTTTCACTCCCGCCACAATGGAAGCTGCCGTTTACTCAGGTTCGTGAGTGGTGGCCGCCATGTTGGCTGGGCTAATTTGCATACAGCTGCTCTGATTGGCTGGTGGGCGTGGCTTACCCCATCTCAGAGAAATGGTTAATTTCAATATTACACTTTTATTAGTTAAGACTAGGGGCCTGGTGCATGAAGTTCATGCACTGAGGGAGGAGGGGATCCTCAGCCTAGCCTGCCACCTCTCACATATTGGGAGCCCTTAGGGTGTGTTCTACTGACAACTTAGGCCCGCTCCCTGCTCCCCTTAGGGAGCAGGCCTAAGCTGCAGACTGGCCTACCTTTGTAGGAGGTGATCAGGCTAATCAGGGGAAGCCACCAGCCCCGTCACCCTGCTGCTGCAGCCACTGCCAGTCACCACAGCCACCAAGGTGTTTTCATCAACATGGACTCCGGTCCCTTCACCATGAAAAAATGACAACTTTCTTTAGGCATTTTCAAGATGTGTCTTTGATAGGATATGACATTTCTTTCTTCTTTTTATTTTCACCTGAGGATATGTTTCCATTGATTTTTAGAGAATGTGGAAGAGAAGGGAAAAATAGAGAGAAACATCAAAGTGAGAGGAACACTTTGATTGGTTGCCTCCTGCATATGCCCTGACCTGGGCCCTGGCCAGGGAGGAGCCTGCAACCTAGGTACATGCCCATTGGTCAGAATTGAACCCAGACCCTGCAGTTGGCAGCCTGAGGCATTATCCACTGAGCCAAACCAGCTAGGGTAGGATATGACATTTCTTAGCCCTTCAGCAGTGGACCTTCATTTTTTCCCTCTAGGAGTGTGGTAGAAAAACTCTAGATCGCCTTTTTGGATTCTTATTATCCAAGTTACTAAGAATATTACCAGTGGCATACAGGTAGCGTAGCCAGTGAGTGGTAAGAAAAGGTGTTTCCTCTGTAGTTCACTCCAATCACCAGCTCCACCCCTGCCAAGGCCTGTAACCTCTTGCTGAGGCTGCAGGCTTGGGTAGAAGACCCCCAAGCCTCTCCCATCACCGGCTTCACAGAGCCCAGGCCTCTGTGATCATTGGCCCTGATCCTTTCCCCTGCCATTGCCGGCTCTGCCCTTGCCCCAATGGCACCCTCTGGCCAAGGCTGCAGGCCTGGGCAGGGGATCCTCAGGCCCCTCTGATCGCAGGCTCCACCCCTGCCCACTGCAGCCTTTGGCCCAGGCTACAGGCTTGGGCAGGGGACCCTCAGGGTCCTGCTTTGCCAGCTCCACCCATGCCCAGACCCCTGCAATCACAGGCTCTGCCGCTGCCCTTCTGATCGCCTCTTACGCCCCTCAGGCCCCCTGCCTCTCCTGCCAGCTGCCTGGCTAAGAGGCCTGACCACTTCAGTGGTGAGGCTGAGCTGGATTGGGCACCACCATCTTATGGCTATGTGGGAAGCCATCTTTGTGACAGAGTGATGCCTAATTTGCATATTACTCTTTTATTAGGATGGGATGTGGCTATGGGCGCCATCTTGTGGCTATGGGCCCACCGTCTTGTGGCTATGGGGGAAGCCATCTTTTTGACGGAGTGGCACCTAATTTGCATATTACTCTTATTAGATAAGATGTACACACACAGTTTCTTTATCCATTCATTAACTGATGGACACTTAGGTTGTTTCCATGTCTTGGTTATTGTAAATTATGCTGCAATGAACATAGAGGTACATATATCTTTTCTAATTAGTGTTTTCATATTCTTTGGATAAATACCCAGAAGACAAATTGTTAGATTATATAGTAGTTTTATTATTTTTTTGAGACTCTCTATACTGCTTTCCACAGTAGCTGCCCCAATTTACATGGCTACCAACAGTATACAAGGGTTCCCTTTTCTCTACATCCTCTCCAATAGTTATTTGGTTTAATTTGTTTTTGATAACAGCTTTTTTAACAGGTGTGAAGTGATATCTCATTGTGGTTTTGATTTGCATTTCCCTAGTGATTAGTGATGTTCAACATCTTTGCATGTGCCTGTTGGCCATTTGTATGTCTTCCTTGGAAAAATGTCAATTCAGATGCTCTGCTCATTTGTTAACCTTTTTTGTTTCTTTTTTATTGTTGAGTTCTTTATATATTTTGGATATTAACCCAATATGTTAGAAATATCATTTGCAAATATCTTCTATCCAAGTGGTTGCCTTTTTGTTTTGTTGGTTTCCTTTGATGTGCAGAAGGCTTTTAGTTTGATGTAGACCTGTTAATTGTTGTTTTTGTTGCTCTTAATTTGGGAATCAAATTCACGAAAACACTACTAAGACCAAAGTCAAGAAGCTTACTGCTTATGTTTTATTCTATGTATTTTATTGTACAGGTCCTACATTCAAGTCTTTAATGCATTTTGAATTAATTTTTTGTGTATGGTGTAGTTTCATTCTTTTGCATGTGACTGTTTAGTTTTCCCAAATCATATTTTGACGATACTTTCCTATTGTGTATTTTTGGTTCTTTTGTTGTAAAATAATTTTCCATATATGTGTGGGTTTATATCTGGGCTCTCAGTTCTGTTCCATTGATCCATGTATCTGTTTTTCTGCCAATACCATACATACTGTTTTGGTCACTATAGCTTTATAGTATAGTTTGAAATTGGGTAATGTGATACCTCCAGATTTTCCCAGGATTACTTTAGCTATTTGGGATCTTTTATGGTTCTATACAAAGTTTAGGATTTTTTTATTTCTTTGAAAAATGCCATTGGAAGTTTGAGAAGGGACTGCAGTGAATCTGTAGATTGCTTTTGTTAAAATAGACATTTCAACTGTGTTAATTCTTCCAATCCATAAACACAGCATACTTTTTCATTTCTTTGTGTCTTCCACAATTTCTTTCAGCAATGTCTTATAGCTTTCCCAGTCTTTCACCTCCTTTGCTAAATTTATTTCTGTGTATTTTATTCTTAGTCTTGTGTTGTAAATGAGATTGTTTTCTTCATTTCTCTTTTTGTTAGTTCATTATTGATAGTTCATTTTAGTATATAGAAACACAGCAGATAAAAGTATGGCTACACCTGCTTACTTTTGGATGCCATTTGCTTGAGGTATAATCTTCCACCCCTTTACTTTGAGCCTATATGTGTCTTTGGTGCTGAGATGGGTCTCCTCTAAGAAGGCAGCTTATAGTTGGGTTTTGTTTTTTAATCTATCTACAGTTCAGCCCATTTCTATTCAGGGTGACTAGTGATATATGTGGACTTACTACTGTCATGTTATCTTTTGATTTCTGATTGTTCTGTGTCTTCATTGTTTCTTTTCCCCGCGTTTCTGTCTGCTACTTTAGTTTGGTGGTTTTCTATGATGTTTTTCCCCATTTTCTTTCTTTCTTTTTTTTTTTAGTGTTTCATGTCTGAGCTCTGGATTTTAGTTTTGTAGTTACCATGAGGCTTGTAAGTTACTCTGATAGTGTTTTATCTTCAATTGCTTAAACAAGTTTCCCCCTTTTTGTTTTTGTTGTCACAAATTATCCTGTAATATATTTGTTTATTATAAAATTGAAGTAGCTAAAGTTTTTAATGTGTTTCCCCTTTTTAACCTTTGTTACATTTAAGTGTTTAACAACCAAAAGAGTTGTGATTTCCTGCTTCTGCCAGACACCTTCCTCAAAATTTTTTGTCTTTTTCTTTTAATTTGAAGAGCTCCTTTCAACATTTCTTGTAACACGGGTCTTGTAGTGGTAATTTCCCTCAGCATTTGTTTGTCTGGGTAGCCTTTATTTCCCCTTTATGTCTAAGGCAGGGGTGGGGAACATCTGGTCCGCAGGCCATATAAGGCCCACAGAATCTAATTTGGTCTGGCCCCGCCAAGGCAATCCTAGGCAGGATTTGAGGTTCAATAAATCTAGGAGCTTTCTTCATAGCAACATAAATTTATATTAAGTGAATTATATTAAGCGAATCTTATAAATATCCAAATAGCCCTTGGCAGAAAAGAGATTCCTCACCTGTGATCTAAAGGATCATTTTGTTAGAGTGCATGTGGCCAGTGATTTTCTCTCTCATATTCTTTCCATCCTGGCCTGTAGGTGAGAAATCTGATAATTCAATTGGGTTTCTTTTGTAGGTTACTGTCTTTTTTTCCATGGCTGCCTTGAAAATCCTTTATCATTAACTTTTGGGTCTTAATATAACCTTTTGGAGAAGATCTCTTTGCACTGAGGTAATTATGTGTTCTGTTAGCTTCTTGTACTATCCTGTTCCCTTTTTCCTCTCTTCTGGAATGCCCATTATCCTTATATTGCCCTTTCTAATGGAGTTCAGTTGCTCTCATGGAGTTCATTTTTAAAAAATCTTAGTTTTCTCTCCTCAACCTGAATAATTTCTACATTTCAGTCTTTGAGCTAAATAATTCTCTCTTTATGATCTGTCTGCCTTGTTTCTAATTCTTTCTAATACATTCATCTCATTTAATGAGTTCTTCAGCTGCAGAATTATTATTTTTGTTTCTTCTTCGTCTTTGTCTTCATCTTCTTTTTTTAGCTTCAATCTTTTTGGTAATATACTCCTGTTCATTAATTGTATGCTTGATCTCATTGACCTTCCTTTCCAAGTTTTCTTGTATTGTGTTGAGTTTCTTCATGGCTGCTATTTTGAATTCTCTGTCATTTATATACAGTCTTCTATGACTTTGAATTTGGTTTCTAGAGAATTGTCATTTTGTTGTTGTTGTGAGACCATGTTATCTTGGTTGTTCATGGTGTTTGATGTGTTGTTTCTCCTCTGGAGCAGTTAAGTAGTGAACACATTTCATGTTTAGGTACCATTTTGATTTTAACAATTCAGCAGGTTGATAATTAAAGGTCTTATTTTCCAATAGGAGGTGCTATAATGTGTTTCAGTTTTCTCTTACGCACTACTTGTGTCTTTCTGCTCTTTGGTGCCCAGTGCTGTTGGCATCATTGTGGTGGTGGAGTGGAGGGCACCACTGTGGTTGTGGAAGTTGCTGCTTGGGGAATAAGGATGGTGGGTACCCCTGCTATGTCTGGGCTGCCAAAGTCTTGGGTCACCACTACCATGGCAGGGGGAGTGGCTCATTTGCAGCTTCTAGAGACATTATTCTCTGGCCATGGCTCCCTTCATCTTCAAAGCCAGCAACAAAGGGGCTCATGGCTCAAAGGTCTCCAGCCTCTTCTTCCACTACTTCTCTGGCTGGCTCTTCTAAGGGCCTATGTAATTAAATAGAGCTCACGTGGATAATCTCCCCATTTTAAAGTCAGCAGCCTTAATTTTATCTATAAAGTCATGTAATATATTTACAGGTATAGTGCCAGCCAGGGCATGAAGATCATGGAGGCCACCATTCTGCTTACAACAGCCACAGAACAGGAAGGCAACGGCCTAGAAGATCTCAGGTAACAGAATTTTATACTAACGGCCACTGAGACTAGAAAACAAGCAATGCAGATGGGATCCTCTGTACTACCAGTAATGGTAACCATCCATAATTATACTAGTGCTGGGGGCCCGGTGCACAAAAATTTGTGCACTCGGGAGGTCCCTCAGCTAGACCTGTGCCCTCTCACAGTCTGGGACCCCTCTGGGGATGTCTACCTGCTGGTGTGCCTGGTCAGCCTGGGTGAGGGGCTGATGGCTGTTTGCAGGCTTGCCAAGCCCCCCAGTGGGGTCCCTCACCCCATTGGGGTGTGGCCAGCATGGGTGCGGGTCTGAGGGCCATTTTCAGACTTTCAGGCTGCTCACAGTATCTTCAGGTTTTGGGCCCTTACTGGGGTACCTGGCCAGCCTGAGTGAGGGGCTGATTGCTGTTTGCAGACTGGCCAAGCCCCCCAGTGGGGTCCCTCACCCCATTGGTGTGTGGCCAGCCTGGGTGCGGGTCTGAGGGCTGTTTTTAGACTTTCAGGCTGCCCACAGTCCCTTCAGGTTTTGGGCCCCTACTGGGGTACCTGGCCAGCCTGGGTGAGGGGCTAATGGCTGTTTGCAGGCTGGCCAAGCCCCCCAGTGGGATCCCTCACCCCATTGGGGTATGGCCAGCATGGGTGACGGGCTGAGGGTGTTTTCAGACTTTCAGGCTGTTCACAGTTCCCACTGGCCCAATGTCCCAGCAAGGCTTGCTGGAAGCAGGTTCTGGGGTTTATCTTCTATAATTGATACACTGTTTCTTTAAGCCGAGGCCTAGGCAGGTAACGAAACCTCCTTTCTGCTTCATCTTGTGGCTTCTATAATTGAGACACTGTTGCCCTTAGAAGTCAGGCCCAGCCTGCTGTTTGCTTCAGCTCCCAAGGCTTCTATGATTGAGACATTGTTGCAAATGTGTTGTTGCCTGGAGCAGGGAGAAACCCAGCTGGGCCTGCAAACACTTTTATTCCTGCTGCAATGGAAACTGCCTGTTTACTCAGCTTCGTGAGTGCTGGCCTCCATGTTGGCTGGGCTAATTTGCATACAGTTGCTCTGATTGGCTGTGGGTGTGGCTTAGGCATCCTGAAGGTATGGTCAATTTGCATATTATGCTTTTATTATATAGGATACCTAAAAGTAACTTTTTGAAAAACATTGTAAAGTACATTGTAAAGTCCTCATTAATAACACATCGAAGTCAAGACACAAGATTTCAGTTTGCTTTTCCAAACTTAGAAGAAGGAATTTGTACTGATTAGTAAAAATGCTTTTTCTTTATTTCCTAAATTCCACAGGTAGTGCATGCTTACTGTGGGAAATTTGAAAAGTACAGGATGTTTGAAGAGGAGGAAAAAATATCCTAACCCTGTTACCCAGAAACAACTACGTCTTAGGAATTTGTCATTAAATATTCTTTTCTTCCTCTCTTCCTATTCTTCCGCTACCATCTGTGTTCTAAAAGTTCTGAAGGTATGCAAAAGAAGGCCTAGTCAATAGAATGCTATGTCATCTTGGAAAACCAAGTCTTTCACAGAAGTCTCAGGAGGAAGGGAAGGTTTTGTCAATGTGTGTTAACAGGTGGCTGGTGACTTGGCCAATAAATGAATTTGTGTGGGCCAGTGTGAGCCTCTGTTAGGGACAAGTATATTTGTATGTTCTTTTATCTGACAGAATGTTATAATTACTGATATGTTTTCATGCAGAATTAAAAGTAAAATAGACATGACATTACTGAAGTCTTAGTTCTGATGAATTATGATGTTTACATTAGAGAATCTTACAGATCAATGGAGTGAGAAATTTAGGTATGATTTAAGGAATGGAAGTAATGTGGCTGACAGTGAAATAGAAACAATCACATTGATTATGGATGAGAGGCAATTATTTTTCCTAAAAATATAGTTCATATTGACAAATAGTAATGAGGTACTAGTTTATGTTAAATCAAATGGTTTATACTTTAAAAACATAGGAAAATGTTCAGTTTTAAAAATCCTGTTAAATACTGGGCATCCCAAATATATGTATACACATTTTAACAGCTGATAGTGCAATTTTGAAAATGAAATTATTTTCATAAACACTGCCTTTATAATATTCAAAGGGTATATATACATTTTGGGGAGACACCCTATATATCTATGTTAAAGTACTTACATCCCAGTCATTTTTTTCAAGCCTTAAGATTTGAATTTCAAAATACATTTTTTGTTTTCAACATCTTCCAATCTCAAAAAAGGTCAGGTACTGAAATAACAGCACTTATACAGTATTCTGAATTAAAGATTTTAGGACACTTTTATTTATATTATTACATTGCAGCCTGACAATACGCCTGTGAAGTAGATAAGGTGAGTGTTGTTAGCTGTTTTACTAATGAGAAAATTGAGACTTTGAGCTGAGTCATGGAATTAGAACAAGAGGTCATGTGATGAGATGGGACAAGTCCATCTCAGTTAAGATTTAGTCCTGTTGCCATTGCAGAATTATTGCATGAAAGGTCTCTGGTCTGCATAGCCCTGTCTTCTCTTTCACTTACCTCCTTGCCCACTGTAACAGGTCTGGCCTGAGGTGTGGGAAGGGCTGTGGTTCCCCTGCCTCTCATTGAGTAGGTAAATTTAATTCAGGGGATTCAAGCAGAAATATAGTCCCAATTTGGGTACCGTCCAAGAAATTGTGGAGTCATTCCCTAATTCTTCCTCTTACCTGTGTAATATCCCTAGTGAGGCTCCTGTCCTATATATTTTTATTGCTGTCTTATGGTCAAATGTTCTTTTGCCTAGAATATTGCAAAAGCACCTAGTTTCTCCTCTCTCTAATATATCACCCATATTGCTGGGTTGTTTTTTGTTTTCTCTCTAAACATCTGGTTTTGCCTTCTTATTTAAGACCTTTGAGTAAGCACTCTGTCACATTTTAGCCCCAACTTACCCCATTCCAGTTCTTGCCATGTCCCTTCAAGTTCTTTCTGGTCACCAGATAGTGTGAATTTTCTATCTCTACCTTGTCTAGCAAATACATGTGTGGTTAAAGGCCTAGCTTCAGTGTTGCCTTTCTTACTCTTGGACACATTTCATTCTTACCTATTTCCCTCTCTAAACACTGTAATACTTTTGATTCTTATCTCTAGAATAAGCTTAGCCTTTATTGGCAAGTGCTATTTGGTACTTGAAAAAGGAAATAAGAGAACCTAGAAGCTTAAGAAATAATCTCACAGTATATAAAGGATGTGGCCATGGAGTACATTCACATCCTGGAACGCTGGAATCACCCTGCTTAACAGACAGTGTACATCATTTGAAATACAGAATGTGATTAACAGCTTACTTTTCATTACTTTCGTATAATTTCTATTATGTAAATAAGTGTTCAGGCATGGACAAAATATTACTTATTTTTGGAAAACAGGATATTTTAAACCAATACAGCATATATTTTCTTTAAGTGATATTGGGTGGATTTTCATATACTATTTCCAAAAGAAACCCATTTTGAGTCTGATTTTGTGACAAAGCAGAACACTTATACCTTGAGCTGTAATTGTACTTTGAATATAAAATGGTTGCCTTATTATTTTAGAATTAAATTACACTCATTTTAAATGTACAGGATCTTTTAGAAGTTATAAACACTGTGTACTCATATTGGAAGCACACTAACCATCTGTACAACTGACTAGGTTAGTGCCATAGGCATGATTGCTAACTTCAGATGTGGCTCATTGAGTAAGTGCTCAAATGCTAACGCACATTTTGCCATTCTCTGAGCCAGTAGTAAAATAGACATGGAAAGATAACCTTTTGGGAGTAAAATCAACTAAATGTGGAAGATTTGTTTTCTCTTCTGAGTTCCTTACGAACATTCCACAATCTCATTTTGACATGTAAACCGATGGGAGCAGGACCAGTATCTCAGACCTGGTTCTCACTTGTGCATGGTACACTGGATGTGGATCTTCCTAAGGTGAATAACCTTGAGGCCTAAGAAAAAATAGAAATACATTTTGAAATGTAGACGGTGTACTGAGCAGGAGATTTCTAGGGCATTTCTTACCCCATTTAATATTTGTACGCTTCTTTAAAATGTTTATAATTATGCTCTGTAGAGCTGGATAACATACTCAGGAGACCATAATAGACAAAAATAAAGTCTCTTCCAAACTAATCCTTATAGAATAGGGCATCACATATCTAATTTTCAGATGTGTTCCTGAAATGTAAATTGAGTAGTATTTCCTTGAAACGAATGTATACAACAATGTGTTAAGTGTTCAGAATTCATTATTTGAAGTACAAAATCAAACCACTTACTTGAAATCTAGATGTTCAATTAGCACATATCCATCTATAGAAACAAAAATCTAAGTTATAGAGAGAATGCTTCGAGTTTTTTTTTTTAAACAGTGACATTTTTTAAACAGAGCCAGTAACTTACATTTGCCTTTAGAATTGCGGCATATCACTAGATTTTCTTCAGTGACATCAATGACATCCAGTTCTTCTCCAGGGGCTATTGGCAAATCAAAGATCCCATTTCTTGAATTCCTGGAACATGCCACTGCTGTGTTGATGACAGTAATCTCTTTATCATACTGGAATGAGAAATCACTAATGAGACTGTGCTTGCATCGTTTTCCTTTCATTATAATAAAATCAGTGGAGGAAATAATATAGTAGTAACCACAATATAAACTCAAGATGGTAGATATTAATTTGTTAAGGGAATAGAAAATAATAGCAAGACAATCATTGAAAGGAAAGTTGTTTAAGGAAGTAATGGTAAAACGCTACAATCATATTTGCTTGGTAAGATCGCATTTTCATTGTTTTCACATCCATTATCTAACTGTGTTAGAATGCATTCTGGTGAATGAGAACGCTATAACATAGGTATACATTAAGTACTGTGGATAGTAATGTTAATAGTTCCAAACCCAGGAAAGGAGAAGATTGCAAAAAAGGGTAAAGGTGGGAGAAAACCCTCTTAGAATTTATAATGTTCTTACATACTCTCCACTCTTCCTCTCTGGGTGGATTTATATATTTCTATATATAGCTAAAATAGTAAGAATAGGTGTGGGGGCAATTCCCACTCTCCTGTGGTCAAACTCAGGCATTTGTGAAAACAAAACAAAACAAAAAACACACCTAAACCTGATTGATATTGATTGAGCAATTCAATATCTGACCGAAGGGGTAACTAGCTGGTCTATACATTTATAGGTACATCACCTTCTAAGTACTGAGATCCCTGGACTGAAAAAAAATAAATGTTCCAGAATATATAGCGTATATTGACAGGTGTCACTTTACCAAATTTGGGTGACCAAACTTCTCTCTTTGCTCAGGACAGTATTTACAGATACTTATTATTTAAGATGAGGTGCGCCTCCTTCCACTCTTAAAGTCTCCTGAATTTGGATGATGAGTTGTAAGATCACCCTATACCAAGTGGGATCTGATCCACAAGAGAGACTTGTCTTACAGAGTAATGGCTTCTTAAGTGATTTCTTACCCTTTCTAAGCCATTGTTCACTGTGACTACACAGTGATTTCCTAAAATGCAAATCAGATTAGGTCACCACTCTTCACTGCTTTCAGAATAAGAGTAACATTTCTTAGCTTGATATTCAAGGTCCTCTGCACATTGTCATTCCCATACCCCCATTTCTGTACCTTTTGTTGAAGCTACATCAAGCTATATGATATTCCTGAATATACCACATACCTTTCATGTTTCCATGCCATTGCTCATGCTGTTTCTCTGCCTGGATTACCTTTTTTTTTTCTCTTAACCACCCTGCATGAAGACATTCATCACTGCTCTGTATAATTTACTGTTTTAATTGCATTTTGTATATACTCCTGTTATAGCATTATAATAAACAATTGTCCTATAAAATGAGAGTGTAAGGTAGTTTTATTCATCCTTGCACATTTAATGCCTGGCACAAATAGTTCATTATGAATAAAAGTTATTGAAATGACATACTTTTTTTTTCTAATGGGATATCAAGGAAGGCTACTGTAGGTAATGAGGAGGGATGGGATTATACACATATGGGAAATGGAATTTCTGTCCCATCTGAGTCCAAATACTGTGTGTGTGTGTGTGCGTGTGCGCATGCTCTGAGGAAGGGGGGATCACTAGATGAGATGTTTGGTGTTTTTTCAAGAAGAAATTTTACTGGTTTTTCAACTAGTCAAATAATATGACAATTTGCAGGAGACAGTTTCATGCCGCAGTTTAATAGTATGAAACTGTCTATAGCAAACTCATGTGTCTTTATGACATGAAGAGTTGTATATGCCACTTTATAGAGCCTTAAACTTTACCCACTTGGTAGTGAGGAACTTTTTTAAGTTTTTAGGCAGAGACATAACTTGGACAAATTTTATGAGCAGGATGCACACTCTGTCTCTCTCAGTCCAGCGACTGGCACATGGGAAGTGCTCAGTAAGTTCCTAAGTTAATAAACTTACTGTGGTCATACATAAAGTCAGAAGGTAGTATCATTCAATTCATTTGGAATTATGGGAAAATGCCCACGGACTCTGACAAGGTAAAAGGCCAGGAGCTGCAGAGGCTTCACACACTTTTTCACTGTTTGTTTATTTGTTCGATGTCTCACACATTTCCTGAGCAGAATGTGACCAGTTTATGTTGGGAGCTGGGAAGCACATCTGAGTGAGACAAAATCTCTCCTTCAAAAGGGACTCGAGAGTTTTAGTTCCCAATGAGCGTGTGTGCACAGGTGGTAACACCATTGATTTGTGTAACAGGTGTGTGTCTAATGTGTGTGCTGAGGGAGTGACTTTGCCTGGAAGAATTAGGCAAGAGTGAACATCTAGACTGAGCACTTAAGAGTTTTTCCAGGCAGAGGGAGTAGCATATACAAAGGCATGATAATATAAGAATGCATCAAAAAAACATAAAAATACCAGCTTCTTAGTGATAAATCATGTCTTAATCAGGCAAGGGTGCAACATCCTGTCAGAATCTTTATAAACAAAAGTTTCTAGCCTGTAATGTTTTTACCTTCAGAGGAGAACATACCTCAAATCTTTCTCTAAAAACTTTTTCTCTTTCCATTCTCTTTTCTAAGTTTTGCTTCTTCATTCTGAAGAAATTTCTAGGCGATAGACTGGCAAGAAAAATGCAGGCAGGGTTGAATGTACTATTCTATATAATAAAAGGGTAATAAATTGACCCGAAGGGCGGAATGACCAGTTGCTATGATGCACACTGACCACCAGGGGGCATATGTCAACACAGGAGCCCCCTGGTAGTCAGTGTGCTCCCACAGGGGGAGCACTGCTCAGCCAGAAGCCAGGTTGACAGCTGGCAAACACAGTGGCCCATCTCTGCGGCAGCACTAAGAATATCCTACTGCGGCTTAGGCCCGCTTCCCATAGGGAGCAGGTCTAAGCCGCAGTAGGACATCCCCCAAGGGCTCCCAGACTGTGAAAGAGTGCAGGCTGGGCTGAGGGACCCCTTCACCCCCGAGTACGTGAATGTCATGCACCAGGCCTCTAGTATACTAGTAAAACTCTTAAGTTTCTAAATTTATAAAGTCCTATTTCAGTAAAAATTTAGGAATTTTTTTGTTTATAATTTTATATACGTTTTACACACAAACCAACCACAGATTGTCAAAACAACTGAATCAAACAATACCAATTCTTTCCCCCTGCAATTAACCATTTTTATTTGACAGCAAGATAACTTTGAATAACATCTAATTGGTTATATACAATTTTCTCTAGCCAGTTTGGCTCATTGGATAGTGTCAGACTGCAGACTGAAGGGTCCCAGGTTCAATTCCAGTCAAGGGCATATGCCTGGGTTGTAGGCTTGATCCCCAGTAGGGGGCGTGCAGGAAGCAGCCAATCAATGATTCTCATCATTGATGTTTCTATCTCTCCCCTTCCTCTCTGAAATCAATAAAAATATATTAAAGAGGAACAATTTAAGTTACATGAGAAACTCATCTGAACTCATATTCTTCTGAAAGAAGAAACTTACAGAACAAAATAAATATTTCCACTCATCCTCAGATTAATGGAAATCAGTTAGAATAAACGGCTCACATATTGTGGTTTTTCAAGTTTTGAAACCTAATTGGGGAATCAATCGGAGGCCTCTCCAGTTTGCTGAATGATTACGGAGAAGATAGAATTAAGAAAACAAAGCAAGATGCCACAAAATAGATGCAACAATTTCAGGACATAAAAGTGGATAACCCTACAGTAGAGGCTGACTAGATTGTTACTTCCTTTTCCTCCCTCCTGTTCTTCATTTGAGGATTGGTGCTGCATTTTAGTTGTTTAATGTACTGACAGAGGTAAACAGGTTCTATCGGTTTTATTCAGAAGCATTACTTACATGTTCCATTCCACAGTCACTGCCATGTAGGCAATGGCAGTTCTCATGTGACAGTCAAGGTTCTTTGCACATTGTCATTCCCATGCCCCCTCTTGTCTTTCCTTCTGCGAATCTACCTGCAGACCTGTCTTCAGTCATCTTTATAAAATCTAATTGACCATCTCACTCTCTTGCTTAAAACCTTTGACTCTGTCTCCTGCCTCAGAGATGAAGTCCTAGTCCCATGGTACACA
Organism: Murina feae; assembly: GCA_004026665.1. NCBI lineage: Eukaryota > Metazoa > Chordata > Mammalia > Chiroptera > Vespertilionidae > Murina > Murina feae. The sequence goes on along the minus strand of PVJC01005787.1, from coordinate 43,068 downwards.
GGGCACTTTAGAATCTGGCCACAGTCCACTTTCCAGCTGCCCTGTCCTTGCTACATGCAAAGTCCATGTGGGGTGTCTTACAGGTGGGCTGTCCTACGCAGGACTTTAGACCTGCCACATCCTTCCCAGCTTCTCTGAAAATGTGCTGCCTTACATTAATAAAGAGAGAGTGAAAGGATTGTACTAATATAGAAAGCATTTTTTATTGGTAGAATAAATTGGTAGAAATTTTTCAAAGAAAGAGTCAAGAGCACATGGAAATTGATACATCCACCTACAGGAGTAATGATAACCTCAACATACTGCATTTTAAAATTTACCACATTTTCAAATTTACTCAGTTGAGAATAAAAAACTACTATGTCAGTTTGTTGTAAGAATTAAAAAAGCACTAGAAAACGGTTTCCTAAAAAGGCCTGCATGCAGGCATTACAATACTAAGAAGCCTTCTGTCAGGAGTGGGCAGCAAGAAATTCCATTTCCTCTCTTGGAATTCTGCTTTGCTGTGCTATGAAGTGGAAGGTGGGAAGTGCTTTCTAGTCTGTGAATCCATCTTTCCTACTTGGGAAAAATAAATTACATCAGGTCTAAACCCAACGAAAATAAATATAAAGGAAGGGTCATTGTATGCTGTCCTCTGAGTTTAAATTTGGCATAGACTAATGTCTTATTTCTTTTGGGGTGCCCCTTGTAGGACTTTTCTAGACAGGTTTCCCAACACAGAGCACACAGTGTTCCTAGCATAATGCCTATTTAGACAAGGATTTCCCGAAGACATTGGTTAAACAGTGGGCCTCAGATCTGCCCCATCTCCTAATAACTGAGGTGAAGGCTGGGGCACTGAGCACCAAGCCACCACCCAAAACAGTGAAAAGCATTTCCCTCTCACCCCACAACCCCCATCGGCCCCTCGCATCCAACTGGGAGCTTGAATCACATGAGGGAAGGTTAGATTTTGAGTTGATAAAACAGTCTTTTGTAAATAAACACTAATGTAGACATGACCAGAATTATGTTGTGTTTTACGGAAGTCAGTCTTACGATAAGATACCGAGTTTCATATATGTTCAGAGTGGTGTATTATGTAAGGTTTGTCTCATAGGGGGAAAATCTTTTCAGCCTTAAAGAAGACTGGAAGGTTTCCATTGTTTGATAAGGGCTGGTTTGAAATCTTTCCCCATTCCCCATTCGCCAAAAGCAGAGATGATGCAGATCAATGTGTGCTGCTCTTTACATTTTCATATTCTGTGTCTCTTCTAATCCCCTCGACTGTACCATCATTTAGGTGTTGTAATTCTCATTGTGCAGATGAAGAACCTGAAAACCAAATATCCTGACTGCCTAAGTGTATGCAGCTGGTGAGAGGAATCGCCTCGAACCCAAAAGCTGTAAAGTAGACACACCTGTGCACTGACCTTTCTGATCCTTGAGCATCTTTCTTCTCTTTTCCCCCCTTTGGCTTAAAAAACTTGGGCTTCCAAGTTTTTACTTTATCGTCATCCCTGAAGAGAAAAACATTTTTGAGCAAGTCAATTAAGATGGAACTAAAATAGTTATGGAACTATCTGTACTTTCTGGGTAATTGTTTTACAAAAAATACTTAAAAGTTATCTAGAAGAATATTTTGATTCTATGGCAACCCCAGATAGCAAATATTTTAGGTTTTGGAAGGTCTAACATCTCTGGGGTAACCACTTAATTGGGCCAGTGTGACCGTATTTACAAAAAACAAGTGGCCAGCTATGTTTAGCCCACAGACCACAGAGAGCTGACCCCCTCATCTGTGGCAATGCACATTGGAAACCAGCAGCAAGCAATCAACCTTCTTGTAATCATACTTTCTCTCCTTTCTGAACCTCAGTTTCTGTGCCTCTAAAATGTGAATAATAACATTAACCTCCACGATGAGAAAAAACTAATCCAACTAGTGCTTAGCATTAGCAGGGAAGGAATCAGGGAGGGAGAAGGTATTGTAGAAAGAACTGACACTTTCTGAGAACCTATGTGCCAAGCCTTATGCTTTTACACATGTTAACTGACTTGTTTGTCACAGTAAGCATCCGTTAAAGTCGTCGTTCATAAAGGGTTACAGAGGAGGAAATAGTGATCAGAGAATATCATGGTCACAGAAATGGTGGTTTTGAACCCAGGTACCTTTGCCTCAAGTCTATGGCATACCTGCTGCTTCAAAATGTGTTTGTTTTTTCTTTCTGGTATGACAAAATTACCAGCATCTCCATCATTGAGATGAGCAGAGCAGGACCCTGCGCCGTCAATCATCTGGTGTCTGCACATCTGAACCTTAAATAAGTCTTCACTGGGTAAATTAGAAGCACAGGGTATTATGTCAGAGGAATTTCTGAGATTTTCAGAGACTTTGTGTCACCCTTCCCTTCAGATTATGGTCACAGGTGTCCAACAGCATGCCAAGGACTCAGCATTTGACCAGCTAGGGAGATGCAGCTTAGAAAGTCTTTTATGAAGACTTCCAGGACTTGTAGAGGGAGTGCCAATCCCTCTCTCCTCTCAACATCTGTTGCATTTGAAGTCTACAACATGAAGCTCAGTAATCACTGCTGTTTAATGGCCAGTTGTTTCATCTCTCCACTTCAGGTTCCCAGAAATGGGATCTAACCATATATTCCAGTGTGTCTATGCCAGGCATACAGCGATGCTCAGTGAGAATGGGCATGGCTGTTTGGAAGGGGCTACAGCTGTGAGGGGAGGGAAGGGGCAAGGCAAATGCCTACTTAAAAGATTATCTTATTTACTGATTATAAAGCAATATATTCTGAGTATTTAAATAACAAAGCAGAAGTAGAAAAGAGACAATGTAAGCACGATCTGATATTTTAAGGACATCTTAGTTTCCTTCCAAACATTTTCCAAACCCTTTCAGAAACTGAATAGAGATCACTGTGATATATACAGTTTTTTATTCTGCTATTTTTCAGTTGTCATAGTGCATTTCTCCATGTCATTGAAAACTATTTAGTATATATTTAACACATATGCTAATGTTTATGTAGAGTACTATAATCTAACCTATCTAATAAAAGAGTAATATGCAAATTAACCATCGCTCCACGGCAAATATGATGGCACCAATAGCCACAAGATGGCGGCTCCCAGTCTCTCTCAACCCTGCCAGAGTCCCCCAGTTCAGGGGAGGGGGTGACCACTGAGAGCCAGCAGTGTGAGCGGCCTGACAGAATGCTGCCCAGAGGCCCTCCTGACCCTTTATAAAAAAACTAAAACAAATTCACTCCCCATGGAGTGGTCCCCCCCATGCACACTTGCAGCCTAAGGGTCTCAGCCTTGGAAGTGTTCGAGCCCCCACAGAGTGATCCTCTCCACACACACCTGCAGCCTTAGGGTCTCAGCCTCAGAAGCACCACACCCCCCACGGAGCGATCCCCTCCCAATGGCAGCCTTGGAGTCTCAGCCTTGGAATCTTGTCCATCCCCATGGAGTGCTTCCCGCCCCCCCCCCCCATGCTCCTCCCACCCCTGCACCTGCAGCCTCAGGGTCTCAGTCTTGGAAGCATTGGCACCAGCCCTCAGGGAGTGATCCTGCCCCACTCCCAGCTGAGTGATTGGAGTGGGGAAGGGGGGTGGGGGGTGTATCTGGGCAAAGCTGCCCAGCAAACTTCTCCCATTGGGCAAAAACTTGTGACTGGGTTAGGGAGGTAAATGGGTTTTGTTTAAAAACTTTACAAATCGCAAAGGAAATGTCTGAGGTAGGGTTTCACATCAGAAGTAACTTACAACTAATTTCTGAAGGCAAACTGCTACACTGCAGTTGCATTACTAGAGAGTACCTCGTGGTCTGGAGGTCTCCCCACTGATGGTGCGGGTGAACCACCCTGGTTCCTCAGCACCGCGAGCAGGGCTTGAGCCCACCCAGGAAGGCCTTTTCCCCTGCAGTTTTCATCAAGGCAGGTTTCGTAGACATGAATAAGAAGTGCCCACGCACAGGTCCTGAAGATGCCAGGGCTGGCAGAAATAACAAACAAATGGGGAAAAGAGCAAAACCAGAAACACCACCAATCCCAACATAGATCATCTTTTTCTTCAGATGACGGTGTGTTTCCTTCTTCATCTTCTGGAAGTGAGACAGATTCAAGTACTGATGATTCTACCAACGGAAAAGTTAAGAGAAAGAGAGGACAGAAAAGGAATAAAAGAAGAAAAGCAAAAGGACAAAAGATGAAACATCAAGAAAAAGAAAGAGAAGGAAAAAAGGAGGAACAACCACATGATATTACCTTTCCAAGATCTCATGAAATTCCTATTTAACTTTATTTTATGATGCTTTTAGTTTGTGTTTACATTTTTACTGGTTTGTCAAGACCACAGAAGGTACAGTGTCCAAAATGTTAAAGAAAAAAAAAACCTATCTAATAAGAAGGAAATACACAGGGGAGCAGTTAGGCATTGATCAGATAGGTAGAAAAGTGGTTACGGGGTGATCTGGCTGGCAGGCAGGAGCCAGCAGTCCTGAATTGTGAGAGGGATGTCCGACTGCTGGTTTAGGCCTAAACTGGCAGTTGGACATCCCGTGAGGGATCCCAGATTGGAGAGGGTGCAGGTTGGGCTGAGGAAACCCACCCCCCCCCTTCCACTGGGCCTCTAATCTAATAAAAGAGTAATATGCAAATTAACCATCACTCCAAGACACCTAAGCTATGCCCACCAGCCAAGCCATGCCCACCAGCCAATCAGAGCAACTGTATGCAAATTAATCCAGCCAAGATGGTGGCCAGCAGCCATGGAGCTAGAGCAACAGGAGGCTTCTGTTTGGAGGAAACTGCCTGTCTTGGCCAGCTGGGCCTCTGCTCAAAGCAACAAAGTCTCAATTATAGAAGATAAATAAACCTTAGAAACCTGATTCCAGCCAGCCTTGCTGGAACTTTGGGTCAATGGGAGCTGTGCGAAGCCAGAAAATGACCCTAAGCCCCTCACTCAGGCTGGCCAGGTACCCCAGTAGGGACCTGAACCCTGAAGGGACTGTGGGCAGCCTGAAAACGGCCCTCAGCCCTTCACCCAGGCTGCCCAGGCACGCCAGTAGGAACCTGAACCCTGAAGGGGATGTGGGCAGCCTGAAAACAACCCTCAGCCCCTCACCCAGGCTGGCCACACCCCTATGGGGTGAGAGTCCCCACTAGGGGGCTTGGCCAGCCTGCAAATAGCCATCAGCTCCTCATCCAGGCTGACCAGGCACGCCAGCAGGTGGACATCCCCTGAGGGATCGCAGACTGTGAGAAGGCACAGGCCGGGCTGAGGGAAGCCCCGAGTGCACCAGGCCCCTAGTATATGTATAAAAGCCTAAGTGACTGGCTGACTGGCTTACTGGCTGGTAGTTATGACATGCACTGACCACCAGGGGACAGATGCTCAATGCAGGAGCGGAATCCACAGGCATGGGAACATGGTTCAGACTGATGAATCTTTGAGGGAAGGGGGGAGGTGGGAAGAGATCACCAAAGATCTTATATGCATACTAGAGGCCCAGTGCATGGATTTGTGCACTGGTGGGGTCCCTCAGCCTGGCCTACAGGGATCGGGCTGAAACTGGCTCTCTGACCTCCCCTGAGGGACTCCAGATAGTGAGAGGGTGCAGGATAAGCCAAGGGACTCCACCAGTGCATGAATCTGTGCGCCAGGCCTCTAGTATACTTATAAAATCATTGGCTATTTGGATGGTTTTAAACATCTCATTTTTATAAATAACCTTGACAAAGCTATTTTTGTGCATAATTTTTTCTTTATTTTTTTTTAATAGAGCTAGTTGCTTGCAGTAAAATTACTGGGTTAAGTAAAGGGTCTGGCATTTCAGATGCACATTGCCAAATTATCTTCCAGAAAGATCACATCATTTTATACCCAAGCTAACCATGTGAATGTTATGGTCAACTCTTTGCCTCCTTGTCAACTTATTTTTGCTTTCCTAGGCATCAAGTTAGAAAACTTAATGAACTTGGCAGGATAAGGACTGCTATTGCCACATCACAGGTTAGGAAACTCAGGTTCAGAGAAGATGACATGCCCAGGTCCCACTGGCGCCAGGCTGCAGAGGCTGTGCCAGCCTCCTTTTTAAGTTCCCTCTGTCCCTTCTTTTGCTGACTCCATAGGAGATATTCTGATGAACAAAAGGCAACGAGACATAAAGTAGAGGTCCGGTTAGCAACAATTTAATCCAGAGTGCTCAACCGAATACCCACCAGGATATGATGCGCAAACTAGCCAAGTTTACCAGAGCTCAAATACCATCTTCCCTTGATCTCCTTCCAAATTCTGCTACTCTCCATCCGTGTCCTATCTGCTATACATGTCTTTCATAATTGGTTTCTCTGAGGCCACACGGAAGATTTACTGTCATGTGAAAATTAGTCAGACTCTGTTGGGTCTAAGCGACTTGATCAATATCATTTGTTCATGAAATATTCCTCATGTACCTACCATGTCTTAAGTGCTATATCAGGAGCTGGGTAATGGAAATGAAGATATTTTTCCACCAGAGGAATTAACAATTTAATAAATTCCACTTAAGTTCTCTGAAATAACTTCTTCATTCTTTTCACCACCCTAGGACACATTTTGATAATCTTTCACCTGGGTGATTATAATGATACTTTTTTTTTAAACTTGGGAAACATTTATTTATTTACTTTCCCATATCACCAGTCATTGATATGAGTGGCACAGCACTACAGAGTGTCTCTTACATCTTATGAAGAGCTTCAAGCAGGTCACGACGTTATGAGCTCCTGGCTTTGGTCCCACAGGTTTCCCTGAAATGACCTAGGTAATGACATGCTAACATATGTTCTACTCCATCTTCCTCTGCAGCATTCCATGGAGGGCTGAGTTACTCCCTGAAAGGCAGCTCTGACTGTATTGCCCTCCTGCTCAGAGTTCTGCACGTCCTCATTTGGTGGCAGAGAGCAGGAGAACGTTATGAAGGGTTCTCTAAATTCAGAACGCTGGATCCTGGGTACATTTTTTTTGTCTTCTTTTGTCTTAAATTGCTACACTTTACATGTAGAGTAAGGACTACACCTAGTATCCTAACAGACCCACAAATCAGCTGAAACCAGACAGAGAGCAGGAAGCAGCATGCAAGCATAGAAGGCAAGTCTGTCCTGAGGAAAGTGCTAGTGTCAGCCCCACTGTATTCCAGAAGACTGAAATTTAGGTCAAGGACAAGGTAGGAGATAAGACACATGATCATATTGGATTTTTAAAATTTATGTTATTTATTTTAGAGAGGAAGAGAGAGGGACAGAGATATAGAAACATCAATGAGAGAGACACATCAATCAGCTTTCTCCTGCACAACAGCTCACGACCTAGGCATGTGCCCTGACCAGGAATTGAACTCAAGACCTCTTGGTTCATGGGTGAACACTCAACTACTGGGCAACACCAGTTGGGTCATACTGGATTTTTTAAAAAGCCAAATTTAGCTCTATATTGTTTATATGAGAGACGTGAATGTGAATATGGAAAACAAAAGATCAAACATGTATAGTAGGGAAATACTATTGAAAATATCCAGTAGGCATATAATATCAGGCACATCACTTCAAGACAGAATCTCTCAGAGACAATAGTGAAGAACACTAGCTGGGTAACCCTAGGCAGGTGACTAAACCTGTGCCTCAGTCTCTCTTCTATAAAATTTGTTTAATAATAATGTCTACCTCACAGGATTGTTGTGAGATTGAATGAGTTAATGTATATTAAATATATGAAACAGTGATTAACCCACAGTAAGGGCTATATACATATTTTTGTTAATAGTATTAGAAATAGAAATGGTTACAACATAATGAAGAAACATTCAGTTTACTAGAATATACTTAAAATTTTGTATGCAACTAATAAAATAAAATATATAAAGCAACAAATCCTAGAAGAAACAGAAATTTGCCATCTTTGTGTGAAATTTCAACCAATTTCTTTCAAATGTTGATGAATCCAGCATCTAAAAAGTCATAAATTTATGGAAAATTTTGAATAAGAATATTAACACGTACTTGATTTAAAGTACATAAATTGATCCCTGTATCAAAAAAATTAGAGAACTCAAAGAGAAAAGTAATATATTTCTAATGTGCACATAGAATATTTATAAAAATTGATCATAGCCCTGGCCGGTTTGGCTCAGTGGATAGAGCGTCAGCCTGTGGACTAAAGGATCCCAGTTCAATTCTGGTCAAGGGCATGTACCTTGGTTGCGGGCACATCCCCAGTGTGGGGTATGCAGGAGGCAGCTGATAAATGTTCCTCTCTCATTGATGTTTCTAACTCTCTATTCCTCTCCCTTCCTCTCTGAAAAAAAAAAATCAATAAAACATATTAAAAAATAAAAATAAAAATTGATCATATACTTGGCATAAGTCATGTCTCAGAACATGTTAAGGTACTGATATCAACTAATTTCTCAGACCATGAAGTGCTGAAGACAGATATGACACTGGAAGGATCAGAGAGCATAGAAACAGGTCTTCAGATATTGGACACTTGGTGTGACAAAGGTGGTACTGTAGGTCAACGAGAAATTAGGGACCTATCAACCCTGCCAGGACATCTATTCACATGAAAGAAAATTTAATTAGACCTCTACTTCCCTATAAATACAAAAGTCCATTCCAAACAGATCTAAGGTTTAAGTAAAAGGTAGAACTAACAGTTTTAGAAGATAAGGGAGAACATCATATGACCTTGGGATAAATACTTCTTTAAGAGATAAAGCAACAATCATAAAGGGTAAATTGATAAATTCAAGCACATTAAAATTAAGCTTTTGTGTTCATCAGAAGCAACAAGCTTGCCAAAAACCTGTGTTCTAGTTACATAGCTCCCCCACCTGTCAAAGTGTTACAGATCCTTCTGCTTCACCTGGGCACAGAGACTTCCTGATCTCCCAAATAATGGAAATGGTACCTATTCTGAGCTTCCAGATTATTTTGCTCATTTTTTTAAAAGCAGATAATTTTGCTCATTTTTCATTTTGTTACCTGAATTAACCAACTATTTTGGTATAAGGACACATGATGTATATTGGAAAGCCACAGTCCCTTCCTTAGGGAGTTATCATTTAGAGGAGGGGACAAGCAAGAAATAAGACCACTACAACTCTAAGGAAAATGTTTTGGTTAAGGAGGGGTATCTAACCCAAATAGACAAGATAAGAGAGGACCTCCTGGGAAACCTGAATTCCGTTGTAAATAATGATGGGTAAAATAAATAACCAGGCAAAGTGTTACAGGCAGACCAATCTTCTTTTCTTAAATTCTCACCTCCTGCTAGAGGTCTCCTCAATGATCTTCTCTAAAATGACTACCAGTCTTCTCTCAACACAAACACACCTTATGTTCACTCTCTTTCAAAATGTCCAAACAATCAAATTCCAATGTGAAATTACGGATTTATTTTTTATTAATTTATCTGTCTTCGATCAGACAGGAATATAAATTATATCTGTTTTCTCTTACTGTATATACTGACACATAGTACCTGCTCACTACATACCATGAATGAACTGATGAAATTAGAGCACATGTGAATCTCTAGAAATGCTGGACAACTGGTTGAGCTCCAGGAGCTCCAGGTAGTATAGCACGGGTGGGACACTGGAATGTGGGGGAGGAGGAAGTCCAGGGGAGGTAGAGGGCTGGATCACTAAGGAATTGTATGTCTTCCTAAGCAGCTCATTCTAAGAGTGATTGACAACCACTTCACATTTCAAGCTGCTGGGTGGTTGGTTTTGTGACATGATCACATTTGCACATCAGAAAGTTTGGAGAATAAACTACAGTGGAGGTGAGTTAGTCATTCAGAAAGTTGTTGGAATCCAACTGACAACCAGTGAGGGCCTGTGTTGTGGCTGGGCAGAGGGGATGGAGATGTGGGAGTGTTTGAAGAATTATTGGAAGAGAAGCGGGTGCAGGGCAGGAGAGGAGGAATTAAGGACAAAGCCTAGAATTTTGGTTTGGTTTGGGCAATTGAAACAGTCACCAGCATAAAGATTAGGAGAAAAAGACTATATTTGGGTGGGAGTATTGAGGTTATGAGTTATTATGGAATTCTGAGTTTCAAATAGAGTTAGCAGGCATATTAGAGTGGAGGAGAGAAATCCAACCTCCATATGTAAATTTTGGTGTCATTACCATAGTGATTGCTGTCAGAGTCCTAGTGTGGATGAGATCATCCAAGAACAATACAAAGGAAGAATAGAAGTGAAATAGGAAAACTGGGGGACACATGATTTTGGAAGAGTTGAACAGTAAATTAGAACTCACATAGCACCCACATAAAACCAAAAACAAGCAGGAGGATCCACAGCCAAAGGTGAGAAATAAGAAATATTGATAATATGGAAACCTGGGGAAAAGTTAGTATTTCTTTTTCAAAGGATGTCATAGTCAACAGTTTAAGATATTACAGTGAAATCAAGAAAGCTAAGGACTTAATGGTCTGTGCTAGCTATAACAAAGAATTATTAGTGGCCTTAGCAAAAATAAGTGCACCGGTGTGACCTTCACAGAGGTCATTGCCATGAGCTTGGTGGGAGGAGCAGAGGAGACATCGGTTTAGAGGGAAAGGATGGATATGTAGCTAGAGGGGGAGTCAAGTTTTGGGAAGCTTTCTTTTCGATAGGTTATAATTATTTAGTCTTTGAGAACAGAGGCTTTGTCAGATGATACCTCCTATCTCCCCTGTTGCCTTGTCGACAGGTGATTAAACAAATGTTTGTTGCATTGAAATAAGTTCAAGTCCCTAGGTTCAAGGATAGGAAACAGGTTCTAAAGCTCCAGTGACATTTGAGTCACCTTCCACTGTTAGAGCATCTAAGTTTTTATTGTTTTCCCTTCTCATTGGGGGGATGTAACAAGTTGCTTTTCATCCAAGATCCAAAGTTGGTCATCTGACCATGTGCAACAAGACACCAGGACGTGGGTTAAATACCAGGGATGGAAAGAAGGTAAACAGACTTACTTTGACTCTTTTTCATGGATGTTCACGTCAGCATGGATAATAACTTCCTGGGACCTAAGTTCTAGAATCAAGATAGGATCAAAACAGCCCATTATTAGGTAGGGTTTATACAAACCCCGGCTTCTCAAATTGCACACAGTTACCTAATTATCCAGGCACACCCCCAAGCGTCTTTTATCACAACCTGATCACAAAATACAGATAGGCTGAAAGGATCAAAGAATAAGAAAGTTCTGATTTGGGAAGAGATTCGACTGAAGTATTAAAAAACACACAGATGCCCTCATAGCTCAGGTGCTCACAAACACATATTTAGATTAATTTTGTTCCAGAAATGTGAATTGTTGAAAGGATCAGTTTTAAACTAATTTCCATCATCCTAGACCTATAAAGATGTTACACCGAGCCCTGGCGTGGGTGGCTCGGTTGGAGCATTGTGCTCTACACCAGAAGGTTGCAGGTTTGATCCTGGTCAGGGCACATACCTAGGTTGTGGGTTTGATCCCCAGTCAGGGCAGGTATGGGAGGCACCAATTGATGTATCTCTCTCACATTGATGTCTGTCTCTCTCCCCTCCTTTCCTCCTCCTTTGGAATCAATTTTTTAAAAAAGATGTTATAACTGCTATAATAGTGAGAGGCTTTTTCTTAATTTCTAAGGAAAAATATGAGTTTAATAGAATATTAATGTTGATTTTTCCTCCCACAATATTTATTTCAAACCATGGGCAATTGATCCTTTATAATAATTGGGCATAATATGGAATCTGACTTACATAGTCATAATTAGACATGTTTATTTTAGAATATTCACATTCCTTGGTGCTCTACATAGAAACCCATAATGTTCAAGTGATTCACTACCTGAGCAAATTTGAGATTTTCTGGCATAATTATTTATAATTCACATTCAATTACTCATAAATTTGGATGGGGTACAATGCATGTCTATTCTAAGTTGGCCTTTTTTTTTTTTAACATAGATATTTTGGGAGACCTGTAGTTTGACCAGGTGTATATAATCTTTTTAAATTTTGTTCAGCAAACTCATATATGCGGACTATAATGTATATTAGAATTGCCAAGTCAGAGTGAAATTAAAGCAGCCACCATGGCTAGAGCCCACAAAATCCAACAGAAGACACGACCCTTTTTTAATAATAGATTCCACTTAATGGGATATGTGTTGAGAGCCTACTGGGTGCAAGGCACTGTGCTAATTTGTGCACTATTGTTTTCACAGCAAAGCAAATAATATTGCAATGACCCATCCTTGATTCAGTTAGCGTGTATGCTACAACAGGATCAGGCTCAATTTACTATGTTGCAATTAGGGAGAACTGGCTGTCGAGCCTTCAGGTGGCTGTGTGGTATAATTCAAATGCAAAAGCTTCATAATCCAACAGGCCTGAGTTCAAATTCCACATCACTAAAGTAGGGATGTGGATCCTAGAGCCTCTCTAAAAAGGGATGATAACTTTTTTTTCTGGGATTTTAAGAGACCTGGGATATAGAAGGCACTTGAAAAATGATACTCATCTTCCCCAAAGTCTGAACTACTGTTCTATAAAATTTGTTCTTTGACTTTGATATGTCAATTTTTCATTAAATGTGAAGTGCAGGCAGGATGACTGCTTCTCTTTCCCGGCCCCTGACTACGCCAATCTGTGTGGTTTTGTGCCAGAGATAAGTAAATGTCACTTACCTAAATCCGGCAGCGAAATGGAAAACGCACTGTTATGGACAAAAGGCACAGAAGGGTTAGGAAAGAAAACCATGTTCAGAATAGCACAGTGATAACTAGGTTTCTTGATACTGATGTTTCTATTCAAAGATACAGGCAGAGCTTACCTTCCCTGAATCTGTCCCTGGCCCCTCTCCCCTCTTTTTAAATTAGCTTATTTATCCCAAGTGACCACGTATACTCCTTTCCTACCAGATAGCCTCAGGCTGCCCCACAGCCCTTCCCTTGTCCATCCGGGATTCTATTTCTGCTCTAAACTTCCAAGATGCCCATCAGATGCACACAGCCCTTTGGAGATACGGGGCCCTGCCTATGTATACACATAAGCCAAAGGGATGAGGGCAGAATTCCAGGACAGGGGAAGCTGGAAGATGGTAAACTGCTAGTGGGTCAGGACATTTGGCACAGACAGATTGCTGGCTTCTCCTTAAATCTCCCAGGTAAGATCACATGGAAGGAAATAACATGTGGTAGGAAAACAACAACATGTATTTTAAGCAATTATTTAAGTTCAGCCTTATAGGCCCAGGTGCTGGGTATACAATGTGATAGACACCGTTTCTGTCCTGAAGTAGCTTGGGATTTTGTGAGGGAGAGCAAATGTAAATTAATGTGACACTGTGTGAAAAAACACATAATACAGAAATGTCCACAGGGACAGAGTTTTTTTGGGAAAATCAGTTCACCTTCATGTAGGCCTCAGTTTCTTCATTTCTAAAGGGAATCCCAATGCTGTCTTATCTTACCGAGTTACTTCTGTAAGGATGAGCATACCTAGTGGCTGTGCCCAGGACACATGGACACTCTGTGATCCTGCTGCTGTGTCTGTAAGACCAGACTGGGTACTGTCAGCACTGTGACGTGCAGGTTGGAATGGAAGTCAGAGAGCATTCACAGTGGATCCTGTTTATAAGGGACTGTGGGTGTCATGCTAATCATCTCTGTCGGAAGCATCTAACCAGCTAGTGCCAGGGTCTGCCTCTAGGTCTCATTGACTGCTGGAGCCAAATGCCCTCTTTCTCCACAGCCAGGACGATGACTCATAAACCCTGTATTATATTGAGGTAAACTGGTCACTATTGGTTCTCTTGGTTGATCTATATTCAACAGGCAATTAGACTTAAAGCTGCATAACTTGGAGGCTTAATCATTGAAAAGAACTTCAAGGTAGAATAACATAATTGCATGTCCGTATTTGTAATGACCTTAGGCAAATTATTTTACAACTTCCTGTCCTCATACAATACAGAGCTGCATGTATATCTATACACCTATCTCCCTGGATGAGGGAGAGAGAGAAGTGCCTCCAGAGACTACGCGGTCTCCCTTTTACTGTAGGCAATAGGAAACAGGCTGTATGGGCACAAACACAAAGTGAATTGCCCATCGAATAAATGGAAGAGCTGAAACCAGAATCCAGACCCTAGGCCTCCATCTCTTCCTATTACCAGTGAATATGTATCCCTCTCAAACGCCGGTCATTAGCCGGGTGACCTTGGAGGGTTCTTTCCAGGCCTAATACTTGGAGATAGATGGACCATTCGGCCGAAAAGTTCCTCTTCCCTCTCCACACATTGCCTTTCTCAAGAGAGGCAAATTGGATAGGAAGTGTAGACAAATAAAAACCACTTGAACTTTATGGAATAAGAACACATAAAGGGCTGTAATGAACAACATAATGCTTACTGGTACCAGGAGTGTATGCCAAGGGTGATGAGGTCAGCTTTCTTTCCGGATTTTGCTTAAGACTTCCCTCTACCCTTGAGTACTACATAAAACCTTTTCTCATCAATTTTTTCAAAAGGGACTTGGTCAGTTTTTTCATTAGCATCTTTGAGTGTGGTGCCCTCAAAAATGGGCCAGAAGGAGGTAAGTGATAGCCAGGGCCTTTCGTTTTACTTTCTGGTACACTCCCCACTGTGCCTGAGAGCCGGACGGAGACCATCCGGCTGTATGACTATGAGGCCGGTACTGACAACTGTCTTCTCCTGGAAAGAGAAATAAAAGAGGATTTTTTTTTTTTTTTACCTTACATTTTCTTTCAACTTGGTTGTCTTCATCTTAAATCTGTCCTTTTCTTTCTTGAAGAATCTCTGTAGTCTCTTGAGTGCTTTGCCATCTACACTAAGAGGAATCAGAGGGTAGAAACGGTGTTTAAGAGGGTACTAGAAATGGAAGGCTGGTGTAGGAAAAGGGCCAGAGGCTTGGAACACCCACCCAAGAAAGAGCAGGAAAATGCCTCACCGACTTTTCTGTTCTTTGTTTTGGTGCCAATATGAAATAGCACAAGCCAGTCAGCCGTGAATGGAATTATTACATTTTAATACAAATGTTTGTTTACCCTAAATTTTGCAGTTTATGGAGCAAAGTCTTCCTTTTAGAAATGACTCAGTGAAGCATGGTTTAAAAACTATACTAGAATTAACTTATAGGAATTCCTGCTCCTAAAATTCACGTCACTGTTTTTTAATTTACCAAATGATATTATACGACAATAACTGACTACCTAGCTGATGAATAAAGTTTTTTCAAATATGCCCTTGGGTTTTTTGGAGGGTAGGGAGAGGACCCTCTCTTTTTCCTTCAACCTTCAAACCTCTTGCTTTTGACCATTGCTGTTTTCCTTTCCACAACGTGCCCCTGAAACTAAACTTGACAAACAATGCCCACTCGAACAAATAGTATTCTTGAAAACCATGGAATGAAAGCAAATTTTTGTTGACATTTACTTATTTCTCACTTATTTTCTACCACAATATCAAAGTCCCTACTCTGGGAGATGGACATTTTCTTAAAAGAGAAAGCAATATAATATGAAATTTGTACCATGTGATTGTGTACAATTACAGGTGTTCTATTTACCTCCATTCTCTGTGCAAATCCTCCTTAAAGATGGTAGGGATGGGGAAGGGAGTTACTTCTTAAGCTCATCATCCTAAGCTAGTAGGACATGCCATTAGGTAGGAAGCCAAGAAAGAGAGAAACTCACTCTATCTTTGTGGAGTTGCTCTTTGTTTTGTATACATCTTCATACATTTCGTTATTATTTTCTTCTGAAATTAAAAAAAATTCATTCATTATAATGACAATAGTTCAGATTTATATTTAGCAAAACATTATGGGACACTGACCAGGTGCTTAGGTACGTTGATCTTTCTTTTGTTTGTTAAACAGTTTTTATTGAAACATATGTACATATTTTTATAAGCACATGGTAGAAATAATTAAACCTTGTAAAAGTAGTATATACAAATGAAAATTAATATTTGGTTCCACCCCTGAGTCCAAGTCAATGAAAGTTGGTTTATCAACAGATTCCTTTCTTTTACCCTCCCCTTTGGCATATTTAACATGTAGCAATCAGAGCCTACACATCAGACATTGTGTTGAATTCTGGGGAAATAATGGAGAATTAATTCATCTTGGATATTCTTTCCCTTCACAGCATGGCATTAGCCTAGCCCAACACAAAAGCTTAATATACACAGATATTCTTTGAATCCCCTTGACAATGTAGGATTTTCACATTCAGAACTCGACTTCACAGAGTGAGTTTAGGGGAGCTACTGAATGTCTCTGTTTAATGACCTCTAAAATGGTTTCTGCATCTAAAATCCTGGCATTCTAAGGATAAAAAACAACCAGAGTAGCATTTGCTGATCCCTCCTCCATTTTTTTGTTCATTCATTCAACAAATATTTTAAAAATGTTATATAACAACTACCTGGCATTGTGCTAGGGCTAAGGGAAGAGAGTCATTAATCAAAGAAATCATGTAAATATAAATTTATAAGTGACAGGCGCTATGAAAAAGAGAGCCTTGTTACTCTGAGGTTCTACACCAAGGAGTGTGTTCACTGGGGGAGTAATGATTGAGCTGAAATCAGAAGAAAGGTCAAGAGTCACTTAGGCAAAGGGATACAGGGGAGGAAAGAAAATTCCAGAAAGAGGGAGTAGCATATGCAAACAACCTGGGGCAGGAGCTTGGTGGGAGATTGGGAGCCTGGCAAGTTGGAGGAGCTAAAACGTCAGCATGACTGGATCTCAGAGGTGAAGACAGTACCGAGGGAGAGCACAGGCTGCAGAGGGAGGTAGAGGCAACCCACTCAAGGCCTTCGGATCATGTTAAGGTTGACTGTAGAAGTCCGGGGAAGCTGTGAAAGTGTTTTACATAAAACCATTCCTACAATCAGACTTCCGTTGTGAAGAGATCAGGAAGGAAGTCATTTCATGGTAATGTTGCTTCTTTGCCACAAGAGCCCGGTTACCAGCATCTTCACCTTCACCGGATCTCAGTGCATTTATTCACACATACCCTAGCCCACTGCACTGCTCTGAGCTCCCTGTCCCCCCCCCCCCCCCCCCCCCCCCCCCCCCCCCGCCCCGCAACGGGCATTATTAAAATATAAACAAAAGGTAAGTTATCATTAACCAGCCACCGAGCACTTAGCAGCTGCTACTGGCAGTTTCAGAAATGTCTTCTTTCCTTACCACTATCTGTGGCAAATGAGTTGGAGAAGTCCGACTTTGATCTGCGGAGAGAAAAGAAACAAAGACCATTCATCTGTGCTGTGGAGCCTTTAAAGTCTCACCACACTGCTGAAGGGCTGAGGTGCACTCACTCCTTTCTCCCAGGGTACTCAACATCATCGTAGGTCTCTTCTGAGATGGAATGTGGCCTAAAGGCCCCTTGACCTGGTACTTCTTTAGTCACCTCCAAGGCCTCCACATACCCACCTGTAAGGGAAACAGAGAAACCCCTGAAGAATGAGCACTATCATAAATACACTCACACCCCTCACTGGCAATGGAGGCAAGAATAGAAGGCAGTCTGCATGCACTAAAATGGTTTGCCATCTTGGTCTCTGTGACCCTTTGCAAACCACTTCTTGCAGAAGCTCAGCTATGAGTCTCTAAAGTTGGGATAATGATCACTAGCACCTACTCTTACGCTATTGTGGCAAGGACTGATGCATTTTTTATGAAGGAGGCTAGTTCCATAGTGAACCAAGTGACTCCTCCCTCTTCCTTGGTGGTTCTTGCTCCAATCTCTGACCTCAAAGGCAGAAGTCCTCTAGGATATGTCCCTGGGGCTCCATCCTCCACCTAAATGAGCTTATCTACTTTTGTGCATTTTTCCTCCCTTAAAGTAAAAGTTCTTAGACAAGTTGACCAAAAGCATGTCAAAATTTAATATTCATTCATGTTGGAATCAGCCAGAAGATGGTCTTTCAGGTGAAAAAATATCCTGGGGTGTTCGCACAGGCAGCTAGCCTGTTAAATGCAGGTACTGCTTTATTTCACAGAGCTGTAATTTTGTCATAACCATAAATCAGCTGGCATAGGTTAATATTTAGAGTATGAGTGATTGAGAATCATTTTCAAACATGAACTCTTAATCAGAAATAAGTAGTAATATATCTGCAAAATAAACAATAAGCAAATTGAGTTGTGTCTGTTAATTAAATGAACTCAGTGACAAGATTTCATCCTGTGACAAGAAGTCAGTTAGCACAAAGGCCCCAAACTATCTCCATGAAGTTGGCTCCCAGAGGCATAAGGTCTTGCTTTTTCTTAAGGAGTTAGCAGTGAATTTATCCAAAACAAAACAAAGATGCTGAACACAAAGTTGCTTAATTCTTAGACTGGACATTTTTTTCTTTCTTAATTCTTCCTTTTGGCAGAGGCAAATGTAAATGTTTGTGACTTCATTTTCAGACACAGACAACTCCCAAGGTTACAGCTCTAACTTAGACATCTCTGATGAATGCTAGGTACTCCATGTAGATACACCGTTTCCATTTGCTTGTCTAAGCATATTGCATTCCAAAACCAAACTCATGACTTCTCTCTGCAAATCTGCTCTGCCTGAAATCTGCCCCAACTCAATAAAAAGTGGCGATTCCATCCTTTCAGTTGCTCTGGTCCAAACCCTTGCAAACACCCTTATCTCCTTTCTCTCTCATATCCCACCTCCAACCATAGCTCTACTTTCACATTACATCCTTAACCTAAACACATCTCAATGATTCTGCTATGGCACCCTCCTCCAAGCTACCGTCACTTCCCAGCTTACTTATTGCAACCAACTCCCGACAGGTCCCCTGATTTATCCTACCTTCTATTTTCAGGACAGAAGCCAGGATGGTTCTCTAAGATACAAGTATGATAACTCCATTCGTGTGCTCTAAACTTTCCATTGGTTTTTTAAAAATCGCATTTAGAGTAAATGCCAAGGTTTTTGCCATAGTCTAGAAAAGTCCCTTGTTATCTCTGACCTCATCTCCAACTCCACACTCCTTCAGTCACTCTGCTGGTCACACTGGCCTCTTGCCACCAACACAGCTAATGGCTTCTGCCTCAGCGTAGTACCACTACTCCCCCCCCACCCCGGCCTCCACGGGAACATTTTTGCCCTAGGTACACATATGGCTCACTTCCTCATCTGCTTAAGATCTTTGAAGTTGTCCAGGAGCACTTTAAAAATTACAACTTCTAATACTTCCCTAATTCTCTTTCCTTGCTTTATTTCCCTCCTCCCCATTACGTTTACTACCATTCCACACAATGGCTATTTTATTGTTTATATATTATCTGTCTCTTCTGCTGAGAATATAACCTCCACGAAGATGGGAATATTTGTTTTGGGTACTGTTATGCCCTCAGCTCCTAAAACAGTGCTGACACATAAAAGGTGCTCAAATTAAAAAAAAATGAATAGCTTCAATGCATATATCTTCTAACAAGAGACTTTTGTGTATTATAGTGTCTGCCAATATTTTAAAACTAGAGGCCCAGTGCATGAATTCATGCATACGTGAGGTCCCTTGGCCTGGCCAACGATTGATCAGGGCAATCGGGGCCCACAGGCTGCAGGGAGGGACCGCGGGAAGTTGGGCAGCCATGGGAGGTTTGCTGTGGGAGTGCACTGACCACGAGGGGGCAGCTCCTGCATTGAGCATCTTCCCCCTGGTGGTCAGTGTGTGTCATAGCAACTGGTCAACCAGTTGTTCGGTCCACTGGTCATAATGGTTGCTTAGGCTTTTATATATATAGATTTATATCTACTATCTTACTACATATCTTATATGTGTTCTATTTCCCTCCCTTCTCCCTTCATTTTCATCTTTCTTGATTGAGATTTCTTCTCCTTTCTTTATTTTGTTCTTTCTTTCCTTTTTTTTTTTTGTTAGTTTGGAAGGTATGTGTGTTGTGCCTATCTTTTAACAGTTACCTTACCATGTTTTAAAATTTAATTAAAATATAATATACAGGAAAGGGCAAAACTCATAAGCTCAATAAATTGTCCCAAATTCAATATATTCATTCATTCAACACACATAATCCAAATAAAAAAGCCGTAAGTGCCAGTGTCCCACAGTGCCTTCTTGTGATCTCTTCCAGTCACTATTCCCTCTCACAAGGGAACCACTCTCCTCATTTCTAATACTAGAGGTGGATACTGCATATTTTAAACTTTATATTAATAGAATAATTTCAAATGTCCTCTTTGGTGTGTCATATTTCATTAAGTATTATGTTTGTGAGAGTCATCTATATTATTGGGTATAGTTGTAATTTGTTCATTCCTGTAACTATTCCATTGTGTGAATATATTATAATTTACTTTTCCATTCTACTTTTGATGGACATATGAACTGTTTGCAGTATAAGGCCATTATAAAAAAGTTCTATGAATATGCTGTATATGTCTTGGTAAACATATGTCTATTGTGTATAAGACTAGGTATGGAATAGCTAGATCATAGGATATACATATATTTGACTTTAACAGACACTGCTGAACAGTCTTCCAACATGATTATTTCAGTTTACAATCTTAGCAGCAGAGGAGAGTTCAGGTTGTTCCACAACTTCACTAATACTTGATATAGTCTTTTAAAAGTTTAACTATTTTGCTGGGCATGTAGTGTTACTGTATTATAGGTTTTATTTGAATTTCCCTGAGACTTGAACAGCTGTATATAGTGTACTTGCCTTTTGGATAATCTCTTTGATTGATTTCTATTTTATATATTCTGGATACAGGGTATTTATAGAAATATAAAATATTTCCATTTTATATTTTCTGGATACAAAGATATTTATAGAACTCATATATATAAAAAATCTAATAAAAGAGTAATATGCAAATTGACCCTCATTTTGTTATACCCACAAGCCACACCCACAAGCCATGCCCACCAACCAATCAGGAGCAAATATGCAAATTAACTAAGATGGCAGCACCCAGTCCACCTCAGCCCCACAACTGAAGTAGCCAGGCCAGTTAGCCAGGCAGGTGGTGGGGGAGGCAGGGGGACCAAGGGACAGAGTCATCAACTGCAGGAACCTGGGAAGGGGTAGAGTTGGCATTCTTGGGGGTTAGGGGGTCTTCTGCCCAGCCCTACAGCCTCAGGCAGAGAACCCCCTGGTCTGGGAAGGGGCAGAGCAGGCCATCGTGGGAGTTGGGGGGTCTTCTGCCCTGATTAGCCTGGTGCCTCCCACAAAGGGAGGCCAGACTGCAGCTTAGGCCTGCTCCCCATGGGAGCAGGGAGTGTGCCTAAGCCATCAGTAGGACATCCTCTGAGGGCTCCCAATATGTGAGAGGGGGCAGGCTGGGCTGAGGACCCCTGTCCAGCGCACAAATTTCATGTACCTGGCCCCTAGTATGTACATATGTATATATATGGTGTGTGTCTGTCTATCTATCTATCTATCTATCTATCTATCTATCTATCTATTTCATATATGAGTCCTTTGA
Organism: Murina feae; assembly: GCA_004026665.1. Lineage (NCBI taxonomy): Eukaryota > Metazoa > Chordata > Mammalia > Chiroptera > Vespertilionidae > Murina > Murina feae. The sequence continues at coordinate 21,555 of PVJC01005787.1, read as the reverse complement.
TTTAGTCCTTTGTTTTAAATCAAGTATCTTCTACTCTGTATGCCTTTTATTCTTTGTTATCTTTTGATGGCTATATCCTAGCTATTCTAACTCTTTTAAGGTTAAAGTGAATTAATATTGCCATTCTCAATCAAAACCCTTAGAAGGTTTCCACTTTGATCACCCTACCAACGTATGTACTATTAATGTCAATATTGGCACTAATATTTTTTTTATTTGGTGAATACTTTTGCTCAGCCTTCTTTCTTGCATTCAGAATTCTCTGTGTGAGATTATTTTCATTCTGCCTGAAGTACACACTTTAGAAATTCTTTTTATTTTTTTCAATCAGAGGAGAAATACACTTTTTTTCAAAAGAGGCTTACTTGAATAGAAATATTAAAAAACACTCACTTGTATTTTTTTCCAAACTTTTTGTTTCATACCTACTCTCCTCAACTAAGCATTTTGTGCTGCTCATCATAAGTATTGCAAAAACTTCTTAATGGGTTCAGCAGTCCCCTCTGGGCTAAGCAGAATGTTTGGATTACTCAGAAAAATCTTCTTCAGCTATTTTCATCATGGCATAATCCCCAAACTCACAGGAACTCTCCCTGGACACATTTAATTGTATGAAAATGGCTTTTAGCCTCATATTCAGGGCTCTTGTTTAACTCTCTTATTCACTTCAACTTATTTTCCTCTCTTCCACTTCCCTCTATACTCAGATAATTCCATCACTTCACACCGTAGGCATGGTTTTTAAATTAATTCTACCTCAGTGCTTTCTCATTCACCTCATCAGATATGTCTCCCCCACCATATCTTTTTTTACATGAAAAATTCTTTCATTGTGGTAAGAACACATGAGAGCTACCATTGTAACACATTTGTAAGTACACAACACAGTCATGTTATCTATAGGCACAGACTTGCTTATTCTTACAGGGTGGATGTAATCCCTTGGGGTCCCAACTTTATACAGAGTCTCCTATTATAAACTCACTCTGGGCAGGCCCTGGGGTGCAGTCAGAACAGGAGCTCAGGGGACTCAGAGCTCTGAAAACCCTCAGGGCAAAAGTAGCTTTGGCACTCACTCACTTCCCAGGAGTCCTGTTGCTGCAGGAGTGGAGATGATTTCTTTTTATATCAGTTCTGTGATACTTCCATAACTTAAAAAAAAAATTCTGTACTTTTGTTTCTGTCAGGACAGTCAGATTGACTCATTTACTATATTGTCAGAAACTAAAGTCTGATTTATTCTTTCTTTCCTTTATTCACCAAAGGTTTGTTAGGCAGCTAACTGCCTTGTTACAGAGATACAGAGAAAAATACCCAACGGTCCCCGATTTCCAATGTGCTTACAGTATGCCATGGTAGGAACACAGGTACACGACTTACAATGTAAGCATGCCATGGTTTCTCAGAAATGAAAATAAATGAAGAGAACTAACAGTTATCTAGCATAGGAACTAGCCACTTTGGATGCAGTGACAAAACAGCCCTGGGAAATAAGTAGTAGCTGCCTCATTTGCACATGAGAGTAAGTACATTTTCCAAGGTTACAGGACTTGAATGTAGTGGTCCTGGGTCCCAGAAATGCTCAACTCTAAAGCCTAACATGGAAACGTGGTCATTCAGTTGTGAAGTGTCATGGAAACAGGTGAGAGGAATTGTGGTCCCTGGAGTGTGGGAAAGCAGAGATGGACTGAGGCGAGCGAGGCCTCAGAAGAAGTGACTTTTGACACAGATCTGAAAGGATTCAAAGCACATCGGCAGGCAGAGAATGAGCAGAAAGGCATGCCATACAGAGGAAAGAGATCAAGCAAAGTCACAGGAGCACTTAGCCAGTGAGCTGGGCACAGAGCAGGGGGTATGCAGGGAAGGTGTGTGGCAGGGATGAGACCTGCTAGCTTGGGGACCTTGAGTCCATTTCATGATCACTACAAATTTATTCTTCTTACAGCTCTGATTCTCATACTTTTTGAAATATCAGTGGTTTGCTATGGCTTATTGCGTTGGAGTGGACACCTGTTTTCTTTGTCTATCCAGTATCTACTTTTTTTTTCTTTTCTGATTAATGGCCCTCTTATTTTGCCTTGGGAAATCTGTCAATCTGGCATTAGGTAGTTTTGCTAGATCTGATTCTACCCCCAGGGGTGAGCTTATGACCCAGCTGGATCAACCAGAGCATAAGATCCCCCATTTATAAGGACTGGTTCAGGAATGGCATGTGGCCCAAACATAGCCTGTAAGATTCAAAGCTGGGCCTTTTCTTATAACTGCTGAGAATATGACAATTCCCAGTTTTCCTCTGGGGTTCCTAAGAGGACAGGATCTGAGCCTGTTACTGCTAGATGCCATCTTGCCTCTACAGGGGTAGGATTTGTCCAAAAGTGGAGTGACCCAGAGGGAGCAGAGTCAGGAGCAATAATAAACCCTTGTAGTATTGCTTGTGTCCCTGGAGCCTCCTTTTTTTTTTTTGCTTAAGATAGTATGATTTGATTATTGTTATTTATAATCAAATGTCTTAACTAGCATGAAGGTAAAATGCAACCTAAATAAAGTCAAGTAATGATACCATACCATAGCATCACTGTGTCCATTACATGGGCCTACAAAGACAAACTGACTAGGATCTGGTAGATTAAAAAGAAGGAACAAATATTTGCTGAGTACCTATTATGTGGCATACTTTTCAATTTAGTCTTCAAAAAACCCTCGTGAGGCCCACATTTTGATCTGTTTTTTTAAGTAAAGGAATCCAGCTGCAGGAATATAAAGTTACTTACCCCATGGCTAATAAGCATTAGCATCTAGACTAAGGTGACCAGATTTTAACATTGGTAAAGCGGGACACCATTGACCGGGGGGCGGGAGGGGGGGGAGGGTTATTTTTTATTATTATTGTTACTTAAAATATTACAAAGAGTAGTACATATGTCTCTTTTTTTCCCCCTTTGACCTTCCCCCATCCTCCCCTACCCCGACCAGGAGGGGGGGGTTCTTGATTAAAACTTTGGTCTGTATGGAGCAACAAAAATTTTCATAGAATGCAAAAATAGTATTGTAATATATTTTTTAAAAATTTCAACATAAGTACAATTTACAAATATAATAAATAAAAAATTATGTATAGTATTATTTTATTCTTTGGCATATTTCTCATTTGAGTGAATTTTTTTAGTAGATTGCTGTAGTTGTTTAAAAGGTCATGAAATTTTTCACAAGAATTTAAATTATATTTCACACATAAAATGGCTTTCAAAGTCTCAACACTTAATTGTGATTTTTCTGATGTCCACACTTTATTTACTGTAGAAAAAACGCATTCAGTCGCAGCATTAGTTACTGGTAAGGACAGCGCATTATTATTTTAATTTTAATCCTATATTTCTTTCTAAATAGCGATACTAACTTGTATTATTTTTCCTCTGAATTTGCCGTAATGTAAGTCGTGTCACTTTCAAGGCCGGCGCTAAACTTTTGCTGCCACTATAAAATATAAATAATACGAGTACTGTCTGCTAAATTCAAGAAAATTTATGTATTTATGAAATAAATAAGTTACTTACCTAAATTATCTGAATAGCTGATTTGTAATGACATCACTTGTTTAACTAGCTTATTAGCAGGCAGTACGATATGTATCGTCTGAGAGACAGTTACAAAATGTTTTCGTCATTGTCAATCCCAAAAAATGCCATTGTTCATAAAGTCCAAACAATGGTGGTCGAATTCTAACAACTGATCAACAATGCGAACTTTGATAAGCAGTTCTCAATGATCAGTTCTCAACAATTATTTGTTATTATTAAACTTTAACATTATAAAATGAACAAAAATAATATAAAACTCATATCCTAGCTAAATAGCCACATGGCTCCGAAAATCGTATATTCCCTTCCCATTCTCCCGCCGTTCCCTAGCTTGTTGTGCATTCTTTCCAAAAATCGGGACTTTTTTAAAATGCCGCCGGATGCAGGACAAATTGTTAAAAATTGGGACTGTCGCGCCAAAAGTGGGACGTCTGGTTACCTTAATCTAGACTGAACTCAGGTCTTCTGCCTCTATGTCCAGTGGTCTTTCCACTACTGCTCAGCTGCCTCACTAGGGCTAGTTACTTGGTACATAACAGATGTTCAATAAATATTTTGAAAATAAATTAGAGTCTTCAACACATCGCTTTAAAATAATATCATAATGGTGAGAACCAGGAAGAAATGCAACTTACATTGGCCTAGGGAATGCCTGGCCAGCTTTGGGTCCTGGGGGCAGGCCTCTGTCTGGATGCTGTCAATCACAGCATCCTGCTCTCTGGCCAGCATTCTCTTCATATGTCTCTGAACTTTCATCCCTGGGACTTTTCCACGCGTCTCTTCATAGGAATCCACCTAAACACATGCAACAGGAAAAGTACTGAAGGGCTTTGATTTACCTGTTTCGTTCTCTGCTTACACATGCTGTTTATTAATTCCTCATAGACAGCACTTATTTCATTTAACTCTGTCTTACTAGACTCTGAGTTTAATGAGGCTCATACTGTGTCTTTTGTTCACCTCTGAATGCCCAATGAATGCTGGGCACAGGAGGCCAGCAGGATAGAATGGAACACTGACCAGAGGCAGGTTCTTATAGATTTAATCTCACTTAATCTTCATGACACCCCATTGGAGAAAAGTCCTTAGTGCTCTGGATAAAGAGTTTGGAACATTAAATAACTGACATCTGATTGCTGGAGGCTAAGTCCAGCAGGTCATAATAAATGTGAAAAGTCCTCAAAAGGGTGATATTACCCTGCTACTGGCTGGAACAGCTGTAGGCAATTCCCCTAACCTGATAATCTTTTACTGTTTACCAAACTTTACCTTTGATGTGTATGTTTGTTTTGCTAAAGGGTAAAATGTGTGACTAAAAAGCTGTGGGTCCGGACATTCGGGAAGCCACTCCAATAGAGAGCTGCTTTTCACCTGGCTTTCCCCTATGCCTTCCAAATTTATACTTCTTGTCTAGTCTCTATCCATTTATGTTGCAGCCCCTTTTCCAGATTCCTGAACCCTTGCTTTGAAAGACTGTAGAAATATACAGAGGCAGGACTTGACCTTAGACTCCTGTGCTCTTGACCACTAAGGAATACTTGGTGCCTTTTGCCTGACATTTTATCTTTTTATCCACTATTCTTCTGTTCTTACCTAACTCTTTCCAGCGTTTGTTGAACACTTACTGAAGATGAAACAACATGCTATCCTTTAGAAATGGAGAGATGCTACCTAAACAGTAGTTTATATGCATGGAAACAATACATACAAATAATCTATACTAATAAAAAGGTAATATGCTAATCAGAGCAGGTCAACAGGACATCTTCTGGTTGTTCGGTCCTTCTGGGCAAAGCCACATTGGCAGGGGCTGAGGCAGAGGTGGTTAGGGGTGATCAGGCCAGCAGGCAGAGGTGGTTAGGGACAATCAGGCAGGCAGGCAGAAGGGTTAGGGGCGATCAGGCAGGTAGGTGACCAGTTAGGAGCCAGTGGTCCTGGATTGCGAGAGGGACGTCCAACTTCCAGTTTAGGCCTGATCTCGCAGGAATGCAGCAGTCGGACACTCCCCAAGGGATCCTGGATTAGAGAGGGTGCAGAATGGGCTGAGACCTGCCCCCTCCCCATGTATGAATTTCATGCCCCTGGCCTCTAGTTAAGGTATAATGTGGCAAGCTTTTCATAACAGTATTGCTCACTGAGATGAAACAGGGAGGAGGAGGTAAAATCACTTGGTTTTAAGAGACAGAGTTGGGGAAGATTTCAAAGGCAGGTTTTATTAAACTGTGTTTTTAAATATAAGTAAAAGATTGATTGAGGGGCTAAAGGATCCACCTGGCAGATAAATCAGCATGAGTAAAAGCATGTGATATTTAGTATTCTGTGAGGATAGTATGGAGGCTACTGATAAGGGAAGCTTTGAAGGGTCAGGGGGAAAGAATAGGAAATGAGACTAAAAAGATAGAATGGGTCTGAGTTGGGAAGGGTTTTGCATCTGAGACAGTGTGTGGCTTCATCTCACAGTGACAGGGAGCCAGGCAGGAAAGAAACCTATTCAGATTTGCATTCCAGAAAGATCTGGATATATTGCGGAAAGAGACATTGGAGACAGAGGAAAATCCAAACATTTCTGGCCATTTAAGTATTTTTTTAATGATCACAATGACACAGGAAAGGGGATTACTGTCCTTCTGACCACAAGTGGACATGAGGGTTGACTATGATGATATATTTGAAAGTACTTGAAAAAAGCTAACGTAACCAACAGATAAAAGGCATGGAATTTCCTGAGTTCTTGGTGGGATCTAAGCAAACTAAGAAGACAGTGTTACGAGGGGCATTCTTTTTAGTCACATAGCCAAGAATGAGTTTTTAAATGGGAAAAGTGATAAGGAAGTAGGAAAGTCAATGTTTCACACAGGTATGATGGCTGCCTTCGCACAGCATAGCCCATGTAAAGTAGTGCATGGATTCTCATTGGGCCTGTCCTTGGGATTGTGCCCTAGAGTCAGTTTGAATCACAGTGGATTATGTATCTACCAACTTAGTTTGTATTTAACCCCAGCTAAACTACCCACCACATTTGTCTAACACATTCCACATAACTTCTAATAATATCCAAAACTCAGATTTACTCAATGAATGTAGGAATATGTCTAACCCTATACCTGGCTCCTGTCAAATGGCCAGTACTGACAGCACATCCTGCTTTTGCTCTTTAATGGTCAGTACATGTTAACCAGGCTCCTCTACTGCCTTTCTCACAAGCGCCCTCTTAATGTTTTCCTGACCTCTGACCTCATCCCCCATTTATAGCCCTGCCCCTGCCCTTGCCCTCTGGCCTGATACAGTGCTGCTTCCCTGGCTCTGATTCCTGTCTTTCTCTTTTTTTATGTTTTTATTGATTTCATAGAGGAAGGGAGAGGGAGAGAGATATAGAAACATCAATAATGAGAGAGAATCATTGATTGGCTGCCTCCTGCATGCCCCCTACAGGGGAATGAGCCTACAACCTGAGCATATACCCTGACTGGGAATTGAATCGTGACTTCCTGGTTCATGGGTCACTGCTCAACCACCGAACCATACCAGCCAGGCTGGTCCCTGTCTTTCATAATTCTCTGAATTATGCTGCTTTGTGATACTCTATAAAAACCCAACCTGGTCCAGCCCTATCCTGGGCCGACACACTATCTCAGGCTAATATCACCACCAAGATGGTATATCTGATCCCTGAAGAAGAACCTGAGATAATTTGATATTATAAGGTTTCTATATGGGTAGATATTATACAGGTATCTAGAATTTTTTAAGCACTAGTAGTAGCCTTGGTGGAATCTATTGTTTAAGTCTCCAGTCACACTGCTTTGAAGGGAGTAGTGTCAACTGCATATCAATACACACATATATAAAGTATTTAGTATTGATAAACTATCAACCAACCAATAAATCAATAGAAAACAATAATATGTTTCATTTCTTATGGCAGCTTATGGCTTACAAAGTACTTCCATGTACATTATTTCATCTTATCATCATGACTGAGGGAAGAAATGGGGATGGTGATTATATTCTCACTAGGGGACCGGTGCAGAAAATTTGTGCACTCGGGAGGTCCATCAGCCTAACCTGTGCCCTCTTGCAGTCTGGGACCCCTCTGGGGATGTCCACCTGCTGGTGTGCCTGGTCAACCTGGGTGAGGGGCTGATGGCTGTTTGTAGGCTGGCCAAGCCCCCCAGTGTGGATCCTCACCCCATTGGGGTGTGGCCAGCCTGGGTGATGGGCTGAGGGCCATTTTCAGGCTGCCCACAGTCCCTTCAGGTTTTGGGTCCCTACTGGGGTACCTGGACAGCCTGGGTGAGGGGCTAATGGCTGTTTGCAGGCTGGAAAAGCCCCCCAGTGGTGTCCCTCACCCCATTGGGGTGTGGCCAGCATGGGTGATGGGCTGAGGGGTGCTTTCAGGCTTTTAGGTTGTCCACAGCTCCCTTTGACCCAATGTCCCAGCAAGGCTGGCTGGAAGCACATTCCTGGGGTTTATTTATCTTCTATAATTGATACACTGTTCCTTTGAGCCAGGGCCTAGGCAGTTAACGAAACCTCCTCTCTGCTTTAGCTCTGGCTTCTATAATGAAACAATGTTTCCTTTAGAAGTCAGGCCCGGCCTGCTCTTTGCTTCAGCTCCCAAGGTTTCTAGGATTGAAACAATGTTGCAAATATGTTCTTGCCTGGAGCAGGGAGAAGGCCAGCCACTTGCAAAAGTTTCACTCCTGCTACAACAGAAACTGCCTGTTTACTTAGCTCCGTGAGTGCCGGCCTCCATGTTGACTGGGTTAATTTGCATACAGTCGCTCTGATTGGCTGGTGGGCATGGCTTAGGCATCCGAAGGGGTGGTCAATTTGCATTTTATGCTTTTATTATATAGGATTTTACAGATGAGATGATAGAGCTTAGAGACAAAGAGCACAGAATCCTCCCTCCAGGCATGTGCAAGTTCATGGTCGGCACCTGAGCATCTCTGTGTCTTGCACACTGGGTGACTTGCTGGATTCACACCAGCCCCACCTTATAAAGGCCTGCGTTGGGCTATTCAGTGGAAAATCCAGGCTGGAGCTCAGTGTTGTTGTCATGTTCCTATCTTTGGTAAAATGCCTTCAAAACCCACTGCATCTTCTGACTCTGTCTGAGAGCTGCATGCCTCACCCTCTAAAAAGTTACCCAGTGAATGGATCCTATGACACAGCTGTACTATATTGTTGGGCTAAAGCCCTGGAACACAGATACCTTGCAAATAAGGTCTGCATGTAGATCCTTTTCTGTTTTCTGAGATTCCAATTCATGTGGCTCTTTTTCCTTTGTTTTTTTATCCTGATCTTCATGTTGAGGGCTGAAATATGAAGAGATACCCAGGAAAAAAAGTGAAGTTTAGAGTGTTTAGATAATAGTGTACCACTCAATCCTAAAGAAAGTGAATGAGAAAAATGAATTCAAACCTATGTCAATTTCTCTTCTTCATTTTTTTTTTAAAGGTGAGGGGGGATCAGGATCAGGCCAACCATAGATAGCGTCTCTGATTTTTTGTCTGCTCCAATCAATGCCAGAGTAAATTCCTGTTCAAAATAGTCTTATAACTCCCCATTGCCTGTAGGATAAAACGTAAGTCCCATAGTAGTCCGGCCCTTACTTTTCTTTCCACCCCATCTCCCTCTGCTCCATCCTGCACTTTTGTTCTAGTCTAGACTCTGACAATCCCCCAAACCTACCATGCTACTTTGAGCAACTCTCCCTTTTTACTTCCATTTCCTTTGTCAGGCATGCCTTCCACACCTTCTATTACTGAAACACACAGCACCCTTCTCAGTTTGTCCAAGTCAAATTACCTCTGAAATCTACCCCTGATTCTCTTGAGCAGGCACTCTGTCCTTCCATCTTGTATTATAACATAGTGCCTATGGATCTGTCGCCAATTCTTCTGCTTTGCCTTGTCAACTACCAAAAAAAATCAAGTTACAAAGAGGCAGAACTCTCGTAATCACCCCCCATTGGTGCTGTGTGACCCGGAGTAGCAAGAGCAGGGCACAGCGTCCCCAATGACGTGAAGGACTGCTGTGCACCAATATGTAGACAGCAGCTGCCCTGGAGGAGGACAGAGTCAAGGTGGAGAGTGAATGAGAAACAGGACCAAGGACAGAATGCTGGGGGGCATCAGCACCCATGTGAGGAGCTTCTGGCCTTACTATGAACTAGATGGTTCTACAATCATGTTTCGATGGAAGGCAAAGAAAGAAGGGCCCTCCAAGGGAAGAAGAGGTGGGCACGAAGAAGGGAGGAACACCACAAGAATGCTGTTCTGAGAGATGAGGGAGGGAAAGAGTTTTAAGGAGTTTCATTCATTCATCTAATTACTGAGCACTCTTGTCCACGATTGAATTTACTGGTTTTTCTGTGATGAATTGGGCCTGTGAAATGAGGACTGGGTTCTAATCCCCACTGTCCCTCTTTCTAAGTCTAAGATTAATCTTCCTAAAAATCAAATTTTCTCATGTATGAATGGAAGTTCACAATGCCAATTTCCATGGTTGCCACAAGAATGAAATGTGATAAAAGTGTTGAAAGCCTCACATTGTTTATAGCATGCTTCATCAAAGCGTCACCCAGTTCTTTTGTTCCCATTGCAAATACTGATAATTCCTCTAAAGCAGGGGTGGGGAACCTTTTTTCTGCCAAGGGCCATTTGGATATTTATAACATCCTTCAAGAGCCATACAAAATTATCAACTTAAAAATTAGCCTGCCATGTTTGGTCAAACATTTAAGTAAGTTACTCCTAATGTCGTGGCAGGGCCAGACCAAATGATTTTGAGGGTCTTATATGGCCCTCGGGCCAGATGTTCCCCACCCCTGCTCTAAAGCATTTAGCTGCCTTATTGACGTATATGTTCTTTGTAATCCATCTTTCTATCCCCCAGACCTTGTCCAGGAGTTTCCACACATTTAATATTGTGATTTGCAGGAATAATATGAGGGAGAGGGTGCATTATCTCTGCTTTGAAACTCTTTCATGGTTCTCCCTGACCTACTGGACAAAGCCTAAATTTGCACATTCAATACAGTGGTCACAGTCCACATATGGCTATTGAACACTTGAAATGTGTCTCATTCAAACTTAGCTGGGCCAGGAACACCAAGAACAAAGAAACATGGGCCTTGCCCACAAGTAAGTCCCCATATTGTCACAGCAAGAGGGTGGGCAGGAGGGTGAGAATCAACAAGCATGCTAACAAATACAACACATAGTGACACTAGTGCAAACTCATGTGCACCTTACAGTGGTGCCACAGAGAAGGGACTGGTTACCTCTCTCTGGAGGAGGGGAATCAAGGAAGGCTTCTTGTAGGAGGGACATTTGATGGTCAGTAGGAGTTTGCCAGATCATTAAGTGGGGGCAAGTTAATTAAATGGGCAAAGGCAAAGGGACTTGAGACAGCATCGTGTGCTTGGGAAATGTTAAGTTCTTGGGGATTCCCGTGATGGTTCCATGCCTGCTGGATTGTGTGACACTTCCTCTAATCTAGGAGTCTCTGAGGAGAGTGGCGAGGCCTCCGTAACTGCTAAAGCCCCAGTGGCTCAAAAATGGCTCCCAGGTGCTGGGGGCTCTGTATGTGTTTGCTGAGTGAGAGCAGCATGAGCTGGAGCAAGGAGAGAGGGATGGGTCCCTGAGCACCTTCTCTGCACCAGGCACCTGGCCAGGCCCTGAGGTGTTGAGCACTGGAATCAGATCTGTGCCATCAGGGACACTAGGGGCTGGATTACTCCCTTTTTTTCTGAAGATAAAACTCACCTATGTTCTTGGTGAAGGAAACTCTTCCAAGGCTGAAAGTAAAGAGGAAAATGGTCATTTTCATAAACCCACTCTCATCAACCAGGTATCTGCTTGGTTACAAATTATTAGAGACCAGACTGCAAGGAGAGGTGGGTGAGATCTCTGCACAAGCAAATGTAGATGCTGACAACAAAAACTTCCACGCACTCTCCCAGTGGAGCTGAAGATCAATCCGAAAAGAAAACAAGCATTTCTGAAGTGAGAGTGTACGCCAGCGGGAATGTATGATTTCACGTAGAAAAATAAATATTGGCTGCATACCTTTCCAGAACTGCATCTGTAGAATAGAAAACTTTTAGATCATATGAGGAAGTACAAATTTGTAATATTCGAGCAACACAGTATTTCAGTGGACAAACTGGAGAGTGTGCAGGTCATGCTGGGAATTCTCCCGCATTGATCACGCTCCCAGTGACCGAAATTCAACTCTCCCGAGGTCTGAGTTTGACTCCATTAAAACTGTGTCCCACTGATGACAACACAGTCCCTCATGTCTTTACTCATCACAGTGCTGGTGCCATTCCGTATTTGGAATCTAGCCAAGAACCTGAAGAAAACAGAGACTTTCCAGCATCCAAAATGGTGCCACATAGTCCAGGCCCAGCAGCTCAGCACGCCGGGACCTCCATCCAGGGCCCATTGGTTTCTCTTCCTTGTGTCATCTAGCCACTCAGATGGCAGCACTGGCAGGACCAGGGAGACGGACCTCATCGCAGATCTCTGCCCTGTTATTTACAGGTTACTGACCTCCTCCGGGCCGAAGCAGTGTACCTGCTCACCAGTGATGCTGGGAATGAAGTCCTACCATGTATACACCAGTGCCTGGCACACACAGACCTGGTCCATACCTGCCTGAGCACACGAGGGACTCACTGATACACACGGAGATAGTGACAGTAGAAAGAAAAGATGATCGTCAGAAAATGACAACAGCATAGACCTCGGTGGTTTGTGTGAGGGCAACTGGTCTGTGCACCTGCAGGGGTCCAAGAGCATCTCTTAGGAGCATGGACTGTCCACTGGCCCCCTGTGCTCCTGTCACCAGGAAAGGGTGACAGCAGTTTCCAGCCACCAGGAGAGAAAATCCTGAGATGAACATAAACGTGTCTGAAGGCTGAAAGTTTTAGTTAAAAATGAAGAATACGTTCATTCAGCTTTATTTTGCAAGGAAAACAATTTGGTCCATCAGAGAGTGCACTGCACAGAGAAACTGATCATTTGCTCACGTTGCCAGGGAAGGGAAACATTTGAATAGAATGCTTCTGCGCTCGCTAGTAGGAATAATAATCACCTAGAGTTTTCTAGCCACATTTGAGCAGTCCTTTCCAGTAAGTCCAGAACACTGGAGCAGAAAGTTAAAGGCTCTAGACTAACGGTTACCCAGTGAGAAAAGAGTAGAACCCTAACGGACCTAATTACAGCGTTAGATGAGTGCCTACTGTGCGCCAGCGGCAGTGCTAGGTGCTCACCTCCTCTGTCTCGCTTAGTTCTTGCAGCAGTTCAGTGAGACAGGTCCTGGGCCCCTTCTGCACTGACATCTGCCACTGCAGGTGTGGTAGCCACGGGCACAAGCATCCTGCCCTCTTGGAGAACACACCATTTTACAGAAGATACAATGGGAGCTGGGAGAGACCGTATGCATGGACCAGACTCCAGGCCCTGGCTCTTAAACTGTGTATCTGAAATGACCTTATAGTCATCCTCACAATGGTACAGAGGTGCATATTTGTTACCTCTATTCTACAGGTGAGGAAATGGAGGCTCTGGCTGCACAGCCAGCAGCTGGGATCAAGGCCAGGGGTTGTGCTTGGGGCCTAATCAAGTGATACACTGCCTGCTAAGAGTCACCTGGCACTGTGCCTACCAGGAGGCCGGAGGATGTGCCTCAAGGTCTGGGCAGTCTGTGAGAGCCTGGATGTGCAAATTTGTCTTGTGCCAAAGACATCTTCCCTCTGAAGAGACAGTAAAAGCCAGTGGGTGCTGGGTGCGAAGATAGGGGCTGGGAGTGGGTGAGGATCAGCGTTTCTCATTCCATCACACATCTTCTGTCTCTGACCCTGGGGTCAGGCTTCAGAACCTTATCAGCTGGAGTCTGAGAGCCTCAGACATCAGGGGAAAACTGGCCACTAGGACCTTTTCTCCCTCCTGATCAAAACTTCTTTGGAATCAACTCTGCACACTGTTTTAGTTAGAAAGTTGTTAAGAAGAAAGGAAGTGCCTGGTTGGCATGACTCAGTGGTTGAGCGTCGACCTATGAACCAGGAGTTCAAGGTTTGATTCCTGGTCAGGGCACATGCCCAGGTTGTGGGCTCAATCCCCAGTGTGGGGTGTGTAGGAGGTAGCCGATCAGCAATTCTCTCTCATCATTGATGTCTGTCTCTGTCTCTGTCTCTGTCTCTGTCTCTGTCTCTGTCTCTGTCTCTCTCTCTCTCTCTCTCTCTCTCTCTCTCTCTCTCTCTCTCTTCCTCTTCCTTTCTAAAATCAATAAAAATACTTAGTTTGTTTTTAAAGAAGAGAGGAAACAATACCTTTTGGAGTTCTTCAATTCCAACTTCATAAGCTGCTAAAATAAAGATGAAAAAGAATGATTTCAGCGCAGTTCCTTATAGTACCAGTTTCATAAAGTACCCAGTGTGAAATCAATTATGCAAGACCACAGTGTTCTCCACCTTCTCATGGATCTATGTGAGGCTGTGTCAAGCTGGTTTGGGAAGTTCTGGGTCAGTGATCACAGTTTTAATTTTGTGGGGATTTCCAGGATGGAATGTACAATCAATGAAAACATTTGAAACAATTTTGATTTTCCTGTTTGGGTAAATACATTCCTTCCCTGTGATTAAGAGAAATCACTAAAATTAAGAGAAAGCACTCAGAAGACAAACTTGAAAGGAAAGGAAAGTGGGTGGGGGGGGGTCAGAAATAGTCTACATCCCATTTCAACAAAATGACTGCCATAGCATGTCTAAAAGTGTTTTCTCCCAAATCAAAAGTTCCTTGGTGCAGCTTGAAAAGAGAAGTCAGACCACCAACTCAGGCTTGAAGACCTTTTGATTTTTTTCAATAGTTCTGTGGAATTTTATTTAATGACACGATGCCAACCTAACAACCATGAGTAGTGGCAAGATTTGGGTTCAAAACCCAGTCCTGATACTACCTGTGAGACTGCAAACACATTCTTTGAACCTCAGCTTACTGTGAAATGGGGTCAGTTGGTATCTGCCATACAGAGATAACGGGAAGATTAAAGGAGTTGATGTAAGAAACTTAATGTACCTAGCAGGTCACTGTTGTATAGAAAGTGATGTGGTTTTTGATAAAATTGCTAGTTTGATGCTTCCTTGCTTGAAAGTTATCTATAAAAGCTTCCCCTTACTGTTAGTGAGTGCATAATGAGTAGGACCTCCCCTCCCTGTTTCTTTTTTGTCCTCTCTCTCTGCTAGCTTTAGTTTGGTCCTGAAGTTTTAGTTTAGAAAACTGACCAAACATCATGTTGCATTCCTAAGCCATAATGATTCAAAACATACATCCCATTCTTAAAGGAAAGGAAACCCTAGGATTTTCACATGGGATTACTGACACACAGACCTAAAATTCTGGGTGCATGATTAATAATATGTAAGTCAACTTGGGTAATGGAACACTGTTATTTTTACTGGTTTTTGAATCAAACATTCTGCTTACTTGCTTTAAAAATTTTGTTTAGCTATTAATACATTTAAAGTGATCGTTTATGACATAGATGGCCTCATCCATTCAAAGTATGGATGTTTTTCCAATTTAAAAAATACCTTCTTTCCTTCCTCCAGTTTATTTACCATATATATTTAAAGAATTAACAAATCATGGTTTCTTTGCTTCTCCTTGCCATTGGATGGGGGAGATACTATGATTCTGTCTTAGATATGGGGCAACAAAGGCTCAGAGATACCTTAATTGACAAGGCCAATAAAAAAGGGTGATACAGTCCCTTCCATAGCCCGGCTGGTAGAGTGGAGGGCTATAGTTGATTCCCCCAAAAAAGTAATGCACGCACAGTTAATAACACATTCATAATTTAATGCTGATTTTAAAACAAAGTTTAATAGTAAGTCTAGCCATCAAAATTTGCTCCCGAGATAGGAATGTAAAGTTCAAAGAACTGGACCCCAGAGGATCAGGAAGGGACTAGAACCCACAGCACAGGAGTCCTTGCTCACATTCCCTGTGGAGTTAGATAAGCCTCTTTACTAAACAGCAGAATCCCAGCTGGGAGAAGAGGACAACTGTCAGAGGGGAGAGTGAAAATCTTCTTGAAGGAGAAGCAACATAAAGTGGCGGGAAGTGCATAGATCTCAGAGGCAGTCTGAGCCCATTTCACTTGACAGCTCTACCACAGAGCCCTTATGTGACTTCGATTACTCAGTCTCTGACCTTGAGTTTCCTGTCTCTCAAAGTGGATTAAAATCACCCTATCAACAGGATGTACACAGAAGACCTAACACAGAACTGGGACCCATCACACAAGGTCAGTAAATGCTAGTGTTTATTCTGGCACCAACATGTATGCCTTTTGTAGAGAATTGAGTGATCCTACAGGCAGAACAGAAACATAGAAACTTGTGGAAATGCTATGAGTCCCCGCTTCTTCATCTTCTTCTCTGACAGGGTCTCTTTTTTCACATAAAAATCTGATTTTTTTTGGCGATACCAGAGACAGGAAGACGTAACTCTGAACCATTGGTCAGAGCCATTAAATGAATCCTATGCTCCTATCAAGGCTAAACACGAGGGACCTAATTCCCATGGTCTGTTATCTGCCTCTCCATACATGAGGCTTCCAGGGACTTCAGGAAAGACATTGCAAGAAGAGAGATGAAGTTTTTATAGGAGGACAAGGAAGAAAAATGAATCGCCATATCTTGATCTTTCCCTCCCACATAGTGACAAAAGGCAAAGCATCTAAGTAGAGCAGTGAAGAAAGACCAGAGGAGGGCAGAGAGAAGGAAGCGCTGAGAGTCCTGAGACAGCACTCATGCCCAACTGGATGTATTTATGTTTGTAAGAGACTAGACAAAGGAGGGGGGAATTAGATGGTAAAGCAGCATGGCTGTGGGTGTTTAACTTCCTAGTCAGCGGGGGAAAATATCATTTTTGACACATTTTCATTCCACACAGAGTTACAACATGAATTGGCTTAGTAGACTTACAACCAGCGATTTCTTTTGCGGTGTGCAGGTTAATGGAGTTGCCAGAATGTCTCAGATATGAAATTATTGCCTCATAATTATGTGGTTCTTCAAATTCAGCACTGAGAAGCATGGAGAAGAGAAGGTTAGTCAAAATAATATGTTTTTTTAAACATATTGTAAAATTTTTTCCTCATTAGAGAGGTAATATAAGTATGTCTGGCCAATATGGTAACCTGAGCAGACATGGAAGGCACACCATACCTGTTCTAAAGACATAGGAATTCTGGATAAAATATAACAATGCAAAGACTTACACACCTAACTCATCTAGACATCAGTAAGGTGTCACACATCGAGAGGAAACACAATTAAAGATGTAAATGAGAACTGTAACCAAGGGACTCAGAGGCAAATAGGAAACAAATAAAGAAAGATCTTAGTGACTGGCCAACTGGGGACCTAAGGTCTGAGTTAAAAGTTACATCTAAGCCACAGGACTCATCTGAATGGGAAGCTGAAACTGAGAAAACAGCATGAAGTCCAGAGTCACCAAATGCCATCCCATCTGTAAAAGAAGTTCTAAAACTATTGGTGCACTCTCCTAAGGTTCTGAGCAGGAAGACTGCTGCCTGACAATGGCCATTAGAGCTAAGAGACAGTCCCCATGAGATACCAGAACCTTGCCCAGGTGTGGGTTCCAGATGCAGACTGACTGTAGTTCTAAGATGCAAAGCCACAAGGGTGCTTGAAATACAACCCTACCCTCTGCTAAAGCAATTCTGAAATAACTCGGTAAACATACTGCCATTTCCTTGGACATCTATGGTTTCTAAAGAAACAGTTCCCACTATAAACAAGCTTATACGACTGCACACCCCACCAGGAAAGGAGCCACCATAGATAGTCAGAAGATATAACTCGGGAGAATTAAATAACAGGATTACATGAATGTGACTTTAAAATAAATACATTTTATGTGTTCAAAGAAATAAAGAGTGGAACAAAAACCATTAGAGGGTGTGAAAAATATGTAGAATAGGAGACAGGAGAAAGAAGTTACAGAAATAATAAATATAGTTCTTAAAAGAAAAATTTTAATGTATAGGTTGAAAGGTAGACTGAGTGCAGCAAAAGAGAGAATTAGTGAACTAGTTAAATCTGAGAAAGTTACCCAGAAGGTAGCACAGAGAGATTAAGAGATGAAAAATATTAAAGGAAAAGTTAACAGTAGAGAGGATAGAATGAGAAGATTCAAACACACACACACACACACACACACACACACACACACAATACCCCCCAAAATGTATACACACACTTTGGATAATTATAAAGGCAGTGTTTATTAAGAATAAAATGACCCAGCCAGTGTGGGTGGTTGAATATCAACCCATGTACCAAGAGGTCGCTGGTTCGATTCCTGGTCAGGGCACATGCCCAGGTTACAGCCTCCAGTCTTTGGTGGGAGCCATGCAGGAAGCAGTGATTGATATTTCTCTCTCATCAATCTCTCTCTCTCTCCCTCTCCCTCTCCCTCTCCCTCTCCCTCTTTTTCTCTCTCCCGCCTCTTTCCCTTTTCCTATCTCTCTAAACTTCAATAAAACATATTTTGAAAAATAAAATGGAATTAAAATATTAAATAATAATATGATGGTGAGAGAAGGCTATAAGAATTATTCTCAGGTCTTTATATTGTTTAGAAGCAGGATAGAGATTTTGACTAACATCAGACTTAATTATAGATGTCAAAATTTAACTGTAATCACTAAAAAAAGACTGAAATAGAATATTTAACTTCTCAACTGGTAGAAGGAAAATATGCAAGAAAACTTAAATGTTTAAGAAGGCAGAAAAGGAAAAAAAAATACAAGTAAAGAAATTTCATAGTAAATTTAAAACATGAAATATAATGGGAAAAAGTCCAAATAGATCAAGAATCATAAGAATGCAGAGATGAACCTACTCCAATAAAATATAGATTATCTGACTTGATGCTTTAAAAATCCAGCTAATGCTGCTATAAAGCAACAGACAAACCAAAGCGCTGGCATTGATGAATGGAAAAGAGAGCCAAACCAAATACTAACCAAAAAGAAAGCTTAGGTAGGCATATTAATAGTAGACCATACTTTAGCATGGCTGTTCAAGAAAATGAGAGAAGGTATACACACACAACCACAGAGTAAAGGTAAAAAAAAAAAAAAAAAGAGGACAAAACTGGGGATAGCTTCAGGTTCTCAGAAATCTATGAAGATGTTATGATCGGTTCTCTGACAATAAGTTTGAAAGTCTAGAGAAAATCAGCAAATTAAGTGAGAAATATAAAATTATCACAGTGACTAAAGAAAAAATAGAAAGATGGGTAGGCCAATAAACCATAAAATGGCTTGAATAAACAGTGCACACACCCACAGTCCCCCCTACCAGCCTCCACATTCTGCCCACCTATGGTGAGGTTTAGTGACTAGTTTCAGAGGAAAAAAAAAAAAAAAAAAGGAAAAGCTATGCTACTCATTTTAAAATGAAAGAATAATTTTGATATGAAAACCACAAAATGACCAAACAATGAAAGATAAATATAGCCCAATCTCACTTAAGACATTTTAGCCCAAACAAAAATGAATTAATCAGTAATAAAAACAACTAAAATTTCCCCAAGACTTCAAGGATGACTTAACATCAGAAAATCTGTCATTGCAATTAATCATACTGAAACAATGAAAGAGAAAATAAAAACCCACTCAGATTATTTTAAAGATGCAAGAAAGCATTCCAGGTAGATAAACTTTCTTAACTAGATTAACCTCCCAAAATGTCACAATAGCAAAGTGGAACAAAAGGAGTTCATATGTAAACTCTATTAGGAACTTCTGAAATAGAAAGACAAAGAAACCAATAGAAAATTGGACAAAAGTATATGGTAAGATATCACAGAAGCAAACAACTAAATAGTTTATAAGTAAATGTACAACATCACAGTAACTGGGAAAATAGAAGTCAAGACAATGAGAATTTGGTCCCACATCATTCAGTTTAGCAAGCATATTAAAGTTTGAAAAAACATCTCATTTAGCAAGAATATGGAAAATGGAAACTTTTCATACAGGTTTGAGAATATGAATTGGAACAACTATTTTGGAGGATAATTTTTCAATACCTAGCAAAACTAAAGTTGTTTATTCTTTTTTAGCCCTTCTAACTCTAAGTTAAAACAAAACAAAACAAAACAAAACCTAGAGATACTTGCTCATATTTACCTGTAAATATATAAGGATGATTGTAGCAGCATCATTTGAAAGGTTGAAAATTTAAAACAACCTTCATGTTCCTAATTAAGGGAATATGTGAACATACTGGATATATTGTTTATATAAAGAAATACAGACAATGTGTAAGTGGAATGAATAAACTAGACTTACATGCATTAACAACCTATATAATAAAAAGGTAATATACTAATTGACCATCATGCCCTCATAAATGGTGGTGCCCACAGCCACAAAGTGGTGACGCCCAGACCCTCAGCCCCGCTGGGGGGTGGCAGGAGCGTGGTGCAGCCAGGCCCACCCTCAGGCAGGTCCAGCCTCACTACACATCTGCCATTGGAGTCCCCCAGTCCCCTCAGCCCCATTGGCAGTGAATTTTCATGAGACCATTACCTTTTTTTTTTAATATCTTTATTGTTCAGATTATTACAGTTGTTCCTCTTTTTTCCCCCATAGCTCCCCTCCTCCCAGTTCTGATCCCACCCTCTGTCCCCATCCCCTCCCCCGCTGTCCTCATCCATAGTTGTACGATCATTGTCCATTCTCTTCCTGCACCCCCAACACCCTTTACTCCCGAAAATTGTCAGTCCACTCCCTTCCTATGCCTCTGATTCTATTCTATTCACCAGTTTATTCTGTTCATTGGGTTTCTTATTCACTTGATTTTTAGATTCACTTGTTGATACATATGTATTTGTTGTTCATAATTTTTATCTTTATTTTTTCTTCATCTTCTTCTCAAAGGATACCTTTCAGCATTTCATATAATACTGGTTGGGTAGTGATGAACTCTTTTAGCTTTTTCTTGTCTGTGAAGCTCTTTATCTGACCTTTAATTCTGAATGATAGCTTTGCTGGGTAAAGTAATTTTGGCTGTAGGTTCTTGCTGTTCATCACTTTGAATATTTCTTGCCACTCCTTTCTGGACTGCAAAGTTTCTGTTGAGAAATCAGCTGACAGTCGTATGGGTCTCCCCTTGTAGGTAACTAACTTCTTTTCTCTTGCAGCTTTTAAGATTCTCTCCTTGTCTTTTGCTCTTGGCATTTTGATTATGATGTGTCTTGGTGTGGTCTTTCTTAGGTTCCTTTTGATTGGGGTTCTCTGCGCCTCCTGGACTTGGAAGTCTATTTCTTTCACCAGGTGGGGCAAGTTTTCTGTCATTATTTCTTCAAATAGGTTTTCAATATCTTGCTCTTTCTCTTCTTCTGGTACCACTATAATTCTGATGTTGGTACGCTTGAAGTTGGCCCAGAAACTCCTTATACTATCTTCAAATTTTTTGGTTCTTTTTTTTCTTTTCTTTTCTTTTTTCTTCTGTCTCTTCCGGCTGGGTGGGTTTTGCTTCCCCATATTTCATATCTTTGACTTGGTTCTTGGGATCCTCTCGTCTGCTGTTGGATCTCTGTATATTATCCTTTATTTCAGTCAGCATATGCTTAATTTCTAGCTGGTCCTTTTTCATATGCTCGAGGGTCTCACTAAATTTATCGGCAGTCTCTAGAATATTCTTGAACAGTCTTATAACCATGGTTTTGAACTCTATATCCAGTCGTTTGCGTTCCTCCATTTCTGTCTTTTGTGATCTGTTTCTTAGTCTCCGCATTTTGGCTTTCTGTGTTAGGTGTCCTATAGGGCCCAGTGATTCAGCCTCCCCAATCACCTGGGGTGGACACTCTTGTTGTATGCCTTTGAAGGCTGGGTGCACAGTCTTGTAGTTATCACTGGG
>PVJC01005786.1:10215-57691 GCA_004026665.1 Murina feae | reverse complement strand
GGGGGTGGGGTGGGAGGGTGGGTAACTCAGCCCAGCCTGTGCCCTCTTGCAGTCTGGGACCCCTCGGGAGATGTCCACCTGCTGGCATGCCTGACCAGCCTGGGTGAGGGGCTGATGGCTGTTTGCAGGTTGCCCAAGCCCCCCAGTAGGAACCCTCACCCCATGGTGGTGTGGCCAGCCTGGGTGAGGGGCTGAGGGCCATTTTCAGGCTAGCCACAGCCCCTTCAGGGTTCGGGTCCCTACTGGGATGCCTGGCCAGCCTCGGTGAGGGGCTGAGGACTGTTTGCAGGCTGGCCACAGTTCCCATTGACTCAAAGTCCCAGTAAGGCTGGCTGGTAGCAGGTTTCTGGGGGTTATTTATCTTCTATAATTGAAACTTTGTTGCCTTGATCGAAGGCCATGGCTTGCCTAGGCAGGCAACGAAGCCTCCTGTTTGCTTCAGCTCCATGGCTTCTATAATTGAAACTCTGTTGCCTTGAGCGGAGGCCACAGCTGGCCTAGGCAGGCAGTTTCCTCCATCGCTAATCTCCTGTTTGCTCTAGTTCCATGGCTGCTGACCGCCATCTTGGCTGGGTTAATTTGCATATAGCCACTCTGATTGGCTGGTGGGCATGGCTCGAGTGTAATGGAGTGAAAGTTAATTTGCATATTACTCTTTTATTAGATTAGATATGTATATATGATTATAGATGTAACTAATACATTTTTTCAAATCTGTTATATTTTTATGAATATTTGTTTTATCTATTAATAATTGAAATGTTTATTAATATCTCACACTCTTATTTGGAATCTGTCTATGCTTTAATTCTACCAGTTTTTATCTTCTAGGTATATAAAGTGCATGCAAATTGAGAACTGTTACAACCTTCTGTTGGTCGAATTGCTTCTTTTATCATTAGGTTGTGACCCAGTTTTAAAAAATATTTCTTGTTAATTTAGTTCAATTTCTTACTGGTGGGGGGGTGTTCTTTATTTCCAGAGGTAGTCAGCTGTCCTCTGAGAAACCTAACTATACACACTGAAAACTAATGCCAGAGACACAGCTGTACTTCAACAGTCTAAGTGTTTTGCTAAAATTACTCATCCCTAGGAGTCAGAATGTTTTATTTGGCCAGGGGAGGCAGGGCTGGGAACTACTCGTTAAGAAACATGTTCTCAGCTTATTAAGGGACTCCCACCAGCATCACTGAGAAAGAACACAGTTCCCACATCTAAAGAACAAGACCCTGTGAAGAGTGAACTTGGTGAAGGTCCTAAGGCTAAGCCAGCAAAACACACAGGGCAGTAGAGGGGAGAAGAGGGAGAGGAGTGGAGGGGAGGGACGAGCAGTGAGAAGCACAGCCAATGAGAAAGGGGCTCTCAATTCTGATTCCACTTATACTAACTGTGGTCATGTTCCATCCTTTATTGCTTCTGTACACTTTTCAAAATAATTAGTATCGCTATGCCATGATCAAAGAATAAGGGCTTATAATCAAATAATACACACCAGAAAAGAATCGTACTGTCTGTAAATGTATCTCTCACTTACTCTAACTATTCAGAATGCCACCTCTCCCTTTATCCTTGTCATGTCTGCTTTTCTAGCAAAATCTCACCCTTCCAAAATTCAGGTCAAGTTTTACCTCCTCTGTAAAGACTGAAAGTAGAAACAAGGCTGTCTTAAGACTAATCCAAAAAGTAGTCACAATTTTCACTAAGAAAGGAAAACATGGAGAAAAGAAGACTAGGGTCTAGTGTGCAAATGAATTCAGTGATAGATGGCAGGAGGAGCAGAAAACCCAAGACCAAGTCTGTGATACCTAATGCAGGGCTTGGTTGCTTTGAGAGGCTGGTCAGAGAAGCTGGGGTAGGTTCAATCATCAGTGTCACAGCCTTTTCTGGCCATGCAGTCCTAGGCTCAGGTATGGGGACACTGGGCCACTCAAAGTCTTCCGCAGGCTTGTGGTGGTTCATTAGGCTTCAATTAGCTGGGCACGTACCTCTCAGGCTTTGTTTTTCCTAGTCCCCATATCCAGAAGAAGTGGCACAATCTACCTCTTCCATCTCTCAGGCTTCTTAAGATGTCTTCTCCCTCTCTCCAAAAAATTTGATAAAACAAATGCTTCTGAATATATAAGTTCTTATGAGTTGGTTCTTTCTATCAGAAGTTTTGTTGTCATTCTGAACTGGAATGGGGATTGGGGGAATCCCTTTTCATCTTTAATTTGCCATTCCCAGTGGCAACTGCTGCAGCCTGGTCTACCTTCCAATCATGTTATTTTCACAGCTGAAGATATCCCTAGCAACAAATCCAGACTTTGCTTACAATACATCTTGCCAGTTCCCACAGAAAACTTTAGAGTTAGAATTTCTGAAATAAGATGGCAAAACTCTGAACTGGAGTTGCTTTATGGTTCCTGAAACTCTGAAAGAAGGTAAAATACTAAGATCAGTAAGATAATCTCAAAAACACATGCCTGAGGAAAAATCTTTCGCCTTCTTTCTGCAGGGAGCTTAAATGCTACAAGATTTGTGTCATCAGTTACACGTCAGCAGAATTAAATCTTGAGGGTTGTTTTTGAAAATTCTGACTGCTCTGGATTAGTAATACTTCATTTACTAATTTCTAAAAATACACATAGAATTTCTAAATATTTCCAAAAAAGCATCCTCAGGAACCACCAGCCTCCATGGGGACAAAGCTCCCAGAGCCACAGGAGGCTGACCTTTAAGAAACATGTTCTGGCCCTGACCGGTTTGCTCAGTGGGTAGAGCGTTGGCTTTCGGACTAAAGGGTCCCAGGTTTGATTCTGCTCAAGGGCATGTACCATGGCTGCGGGCACATCCCCAGTGGGGGGCATGTAGGAGGCAGCTGATCAATGTTTCGCTTTCATCGATGTTTCTAGCTCTCTATCCCTCTCCCCTCCTCTCTGTAAAAAATCAAATATATATATATATATATATATATATATATATATATATATATATGAAACATGTTCTGAATACACTGGCTTATTTAATTCTCATGGCAATCTTATGAGATGGGTACTGTTATGACAATGTTTTACAGAGGTGGAGACTAAGGCACTTGGCCAAGGTAAATGAGAGTGAGCGCCTGGATTTGGATCTAGGCAGTCTTGATTCAGAGTCTACTCTTAATCACTATGTAATCTTGCCCTTCTAACTTAAAAACAAACTAGTTAGCTCTCCCATGGTTCTGGTCTCTAAGCAGAGTATTAGAATTCATGGGCCTTTGTGGGTAGAGCCCAGTTTAACATACTAATGTATGTTCTTATATTTGAACTAGATGCCCGGTGCATGAAATTCATGCACTCATGTTGGGGGTGAGGGGGATAGGGAGGGGGAGTGTCTCTCATTCTGGCCTGTGCCTTCTTGCAGTCTGGGAGCCCTCGGGGGATGTCTGATTGACATCTTAGGCCAACTCCCTAAACCAGCAGTTGGACATCCTTAGCACTGCCGCAGAGGCGGGAGAGGCTCCCACCACCACTGCTGCGCTCACCAGCCATGAGCCTGGCTTCTAGCTGAGTGGTGCTCCCCCTGTGGGAGTGTACTGACCACCAGGGGGCAGCTCCTATGTTGAGCATCTACCCTCTGGTGGTCATTCTGCTGTTTGGTTGATTTGCATATTAACCTTTTATTATATAGGATAACACTCATTTAATTGGGGCAGAGCTCCTGAATGTGCTGAGCATCCCCCTCTAAAACAAACAAACAAACAAACAAAGAAACAAACCTACTCGATTTGCCCAGTTATCTGTTAGTAACTCTCCCCGACAAGCCATCTCCATCCTGTATTTTAGCTGTGGAGAAAACATATTATGTTTGCCTAGGCTAGCCCTGGCTTATGCCTGTCATTCCCACATTCCATCTGTTTAGTATCTGCCTTACTACAAGGATTCTTTAATATATTAATATGCATTACTATTCAAGCGTGGGAATGGAAATGAGGTCATTCTCAGACTTATCTGACCCCTGACCTCAGCTCTGTGCAGCACAACTGTTAGCATCCCAGAACAGTACTCTGTGCGCACATTTTGGGAAGTTCCAGTGTAGAGGAGTGATGAGGGAGGTCTTAGGAGGCCTAGATTCTAGTTCTAACTTTTGTGATCTTAGGAAAATCACTTACTTTGAGCCACAGTTTTCCCATTTGTGAACTGAAGTCATACTGCTGTGATTTATGATTCTTTCCTGGCTCAGGCCAATTTCTATTAAAAATGCTGTATCCTTGGATAAGTCAAACTTTCCAGAGTGAGGTAGAATGCAGGAGTACAGAAGCATAGGTAAAATAAAAAAAAGTTAAAAAGGTGAACATGGCCTGTTATATGGTGAGTTACATCATGTCCTCTGAACAGAAATTTTCATAAGGAAACAGCCTATGAGACTGCAGTGAGGTCTGCTACACATTCACCTTGCTGTAAAGTGGGATCCCAAGGAAGAGAAATGTTACAATGGAAAAGCACACTGTTTCTATTAAGACTGCCCCATAGCCTTCACAGAGATCCCAACTACCTATCAGATTACTCACTGTATGCCCTTAATGTACGCTGTGTGAATCGTTAAAAGTGGGTGTAATGTTCACATGCTCTGCTTTAGAATGCTTAATTTTCTTATGTAGCTTCTCAATGGAAATAGTCAGATCTTAACCACCATTTTGTGTAGCTTAGGACAAGGCACTCTATTACTCTATCCTTAAAGTTTCCTACTGGTAAACTAGGCTTAGAGGTATTAACCTATCAACGAATTACCCACCACATGGGAAATATACAGAGAAGAATTTGTGTTTGGAATGATGTACTACACGATGACATGAGATGAAGCTGAGATGTAACAATCTAATGAGATAAACAGATAAGAGAGACTAAAATAAGACCTGAATTGTCAAAACTATACTACCAATTTGATGGGGTCATTGTTAATTTTTTTTTTAACTTTTCCCTGATATAAAGATAATACTAACTGTAGAGACTGCAGAAAATAAAGACAAGTAAAAAGAAACAAAAATTTGGTATCCTATATAATAATCCTATATAATAAAAGGGTAATATGCAAATTGATCCTAAGGGTGGAACAACCAGAACGAATGCTCGACCAGTCACTATGAAGCACACTGACCACTTTTCAGTTCCTTTCCCTGGCCGGCAGGCTCCCATAGCCCGATGGCGAACAGGGACCTGGGGGTGGGTGGCGGGGGATGTGGGTGGCACCAGGCCAAGACCCTCACCCCGCCGGTTGCCCCACACACAAAGGGTAACCCATGGCAGGGGTGGGGCTGGTGAGTGGGCGGGAACCACTAACCTCTCAGTCCCTCGCCCTGGCCACCAGGTTCAGATGGCCCGATCATGAACAGGGAACTGGGGGTGGGTGGCAGTGGGTGGCGAGGCCAGCAAGTGGGTGGGAACAGCTGACCTCTGGGTCCCTCCCTCCAGCCGGCAGGCTCCAATTGCCCGATGGCTGGTGGGTGGTGGCAGGGGGCAGGGCAGGGCTAGGGAAGATGGCCCTGAATGCAGGCCAGGCCTAGGGTGACTGTACCTGCACACAAATTTCATGCGCCAGGCCTCTAGTTACTATACAAAGATGGTCCCACTATAACAAGAGAGCCTATCTAATAAAAGAGTAATATGCAAATTAGGTGTCACTCCACGACAAAGATGGCTGCCCCCATAGCCACAAGATGGAGGCACCCATACCCACATTCTATCTAATAAAAGAGTAATATGTAAATTAGGCTTCACTCTGTCACAAAGATGGCCGCCCCCATGGCCACAATACAGAGGCGCTCATACCACATTCTATCTAATAAAAGAGTAATATATAAATTAGGAATCACTCTGTCACAAAGATGACCACCCCCACAGCCACAAGATGGTGGCACCCAGTCTGGCTCAGCCCCACCACTGAAGTGGTCAGGCCTGTTAGCCAGGAAGGTGGCAGGGGAGGTGGGGGGCCCGAGGGGCAGAACAGGTGATTTGAGGGGGATAGGGGTTCCCTGCCCAGGCCAGAGGCCTTCACCAGAGGCCTCAGGCATGGGCAAGGGTGGAGCTGGTGATCAGAGGGGTGTGAGGGTGCCCTACCCAGGCATAAGTCCTGGGCAGGGGCAAGGCCGGAGAACACAGGGGTCTGGGTTCTGCAGAACCAGCAATCATAGGGGCAGGGGAGGAGTCTGTGATCACAGGGGTCTGGGCACTGGTGGGACCGGCAATGCAAGGGTCTGGGGGTCCCCTGCCCAGGCCTGCAGCCTTGGCCAGAGACTGCCAGTGGGATAAGGGCAGAGCTGATGATGGCAGGGGGCAGGATCAGAGCTGGTGATCGAAGAGGCCTGGGCTCTGTGAAGCCAGTGATCAGAGGGGTCTGGGGGTCCCCTGCTCAGGCCTGCATCCTTGGCCAGAGGTTACAGGCCTGGACAGGGGCGGAGCGGTGATCCGAGTGAACTACAGAGGAAACACGTTTTCTGACCGCTCTTTGGCTAAGCTCCCTGTATGCCACTGGTAATATTCTTAGTAACTTGGGTAATAAGAATCCCTAAAGGTGATCTAGGGTTTTTCCACCACACTCCTGGAGGAAAAAAATGAATGTCCACTGCTGGAGGGCTAAGAAATGTCATATTCTTCCCTAGCCAGTTTGGCTCAGTGCACAATGCCTCAGCCTGCTGACTGCAGGGTCTGGGCTCAATTCTGACCGAGAGCATGTACCTAGGTTGCAGGCTCCTCCCTGGCCACGGCCCAGGTCAGGGCATATGCAGGAGGCAACCAATCAAAGTATTACTCTCACTTTGATGTTTCTCTCTGTTTTTCCCTTCTCTTCCACATTGTCTAAAAATCAATGGAAACATATCCTCAGGTGAGGATAAAAACAAAAAAAGAACGAAAGAAATGTCATATTCTATGAAAGACACATCTTGAAAATGCCTAAAGAAAGTTGTCATTTTTTTTCATGGTGAAGGGTCTGGAGTCTTGTGTTGATGAAAACATGTTGGTGGTTGTGGTCATTGGTAGTGGCTGCAGCAGCAGGGTGATGGGGCTGGTGGCTTCCCTTGATTAGCCTGGTTGCCTCCCACAAAGGGAGGCCAGACTGCGGCTTAGCCCGCTCCTCAAGGGCAGCAGAAAGCAGGCCTAGGCCATTAGTAGGACACCCCCTGAGGGTTCCCAATATGTGAGAGGGGGCAGGCTGAGCTGAGGAAGCCTCTCCATCAGTGCACGAATTTCATGCACCGGGCCCCTAGTCTATTATAATTTTGACACATTTACTTCTACCTTTTTTTCTGTCTCAGTGTGTATACACACACATGCACACACATGTCCACACAACTTTATATATCTGGAATTACATACCAAATATAATTCCAAATACATTTAACATTCTATCATGAGCATTTTCCCATCTCCAGTAGTCTTGAAAAACATTTTCAATGGCTATATAACAACATGCTGTTTGCCTGCATTACATTTATTTGTTCTTTAATCATTACTTAGACAAAATTTTGCCTTTAAAAATATATTTTATAGATAACTTTGTATAGATAACTTTATATTTTATAGATAACTATGTATTTCTGACTAGAACATATTTCTAGAAGAGAAATTACATTGTAAAAAGGTAAGCATATAGATATATATTTTAACCCTCACTTGAGGATACTTTTCGATTGATTTTTAGAGAGAGTAGAAGGGGAAAGACACACAGAGAAAAACATCGATGTGAGAGAGACATATCTACTGATTGCCTCCTGCATGTGTTGGGAATGGGCCAGGAATTGAGTCTGCAAACGAGGTATCTGAATCGAACTCTTAACCTTTCAGTCTGAGGGTGGATGCTCTAACCACTAAGAAAAACTGGCCAGGGCACAGCAGAGACTCCTGAAAGCAGTAAATTTCAAGAGGGATACAGGTTTAGGAAGACAGACTTTCCATTTGAGGGAAATGGAAAGTGACAGCACATATCCTAAAGTGGAGGGAGAGAAGAGAAAACTACAAAAACAAATAGATGCAAGGATTCAAATGAGCAAAGTAGCTTGGACAATGACATTATAGTACAGCAAGCAATGTTCACATTAATGATTCAATTCTCAAATAATGGTTAAATGGGCTATTTTTAAAAAAACATTTAACTTAAATCCTATGGAGTAGATTTTGTTGAGTGATATAAAGTGAAGCTCTAACTTTATTATTTTTCCAGATATTTAATCAATTGTCCTAACATCTTCCTGATGATGCTTCCTTCCTCACTGACTTGTTATGGTACTTTCATTTAATCAAAACACAAAGCATACATAAGCTAGGGTCTGGTTCCACTGATCTGCCTTTGACTCTTCATAGGTACCACACCATGTTATATTAAAAATATACAGAGTTCTTCTTTTTTATGTTCCCAAATGGCTGTCACATTAGGATGCAGGGAATAGCAAGAGAGGGAGCTCCAGATTCAGGCCAAAATCTCTGAAAAAGCTAGGGAAGCGCTAGGAATAGATGAAGACTGTAAGGATGTAGGTATGGAGGTTAAGCTGTTTTGCTACAGAATTTCACATTACACCTCTGTCACTCAATGGCTCTTTGGCTTTCGACAAGTAAGCTCACCTTTCTGTGCTGTGATTTTCTTACATATATAATGAAGTAGTTGGGAGGATAAAATGAGTTAGCGTAAAAACAGAACAATGCATAGCCCATGGTAAATATCGTTATCGCTTATTTGAAACCTTCTTCCACCTCCTCATGCTACTGAAATTAGTCTTGCAAAGGCCATCAATGATTCCCTAAATGCCAAATCAGTATGGCACAAGGATTAAAATGACTGGATCTCTAGAATCAGGCTGCCTGGATTAAAATGCCTTCTCTGCATTCACAAGCTGTGTGACTTTGGAAAACTTACTTGCTCTTTCTGTGCCTTAATTTCCTCATCCATAAAATAGGGATATTAATAGTGCCTACCTTATAGTGTTGTTACATGGAGTCCCAACATGATGCATGCAAATTGCTTAGGCACAAAATCCCCCACACAAGTAAATTCTCAGGAAATGGTCATGATAACCATCACCTTACTTGAATGCTGTGGGACATTTGACAATGGTGTTGACCATCAACTTTTTGGCACTCCTCTTTTGTTGTCTGGCACACCATGGTTTGGTTCTCAAACCACACTGTCTTCTTTTATCTATCCGTTAAAATGTTGGTATTCTCCAGGGGTCATCCACTACTATCCGTATTCTCTGGAACTTTCTCAATGTTCTTTCTTCTAAGCCAGAAGTTGGCAAATTTTTCATTAGAGGATCAAGTAGTTGATACGCCAGGCTTGTGGGCCACACGATGTCTACACATTGAATCTTGAAACTATCCAGTGAAACGAGTGCATGAGTGGGCATAGTTATATTATAGCAAAACTTTATATTCAAAATAGGCAGCCAGTTCATAGGCCATAGTTTGCCAACTGCTCCTCTAGGTAGTTGTTATAGCTCATGTATCATGTAATTAGACCACTCATCATATTGCATCTGTCCTCACTAATGGGCAGTGGGCTATCTGAGAGCAGGGTGTCCTTCCACCCCAGTAAGCCCTGCAAGTAGGATAGAATATGGCAGATACAGTTACTCAACATCTCCTGAAACACAGAATGAGATGACCACATAATATTAATCTTAACAGTTAAAAATTTTGTTGTGTTACAAGGCAGAAGGCATGTGAGTCCTTCAGTAGCTATCAAAACAAACTACAGAGAAGACCTCATGGCCTATTTAACACACTGAAACATCTAGCAGAATTAATCTTTCTTTCCTTAATATAAGAGGGAAATTAGGTCCCGGAAATTCACAATTTCAAGGACCAAGCAATACTACAGACATCAAAACAGAGGTGTCCAGCATGATCTATAAAACAGAACACACTTTATAGGAATGGAGAAACAGCTGTTTCCCCATTTCTGTTTTAAAAGAGGAAATAGAACTCAGGAGTATATGCTAAACATATGCAGAAAATTTATTTGCTTAAAGAAATGTGACAGGGAGTTGACAAAGGGCTCAGTTTGTAAAAGATAATGTCTTGGTGGGTGAAGTTAAGAGGATAAAAAGGATATAGAGAGAGGTATTTAAGCATTATGATTAATGAAAAAAGAAACATCAATAAACATTAAAGAGTAAAAAAAGTAAAATTGAAGCTGAAAAGAACTGAATATGCTGTAGGGAAGGCATTAACTATGAGAACCAAGTATCACTTGCAAGAATAATGGATTTATTAAAATACATTTTAGATAAGGATGACACTGGTTTAGGAGAACATATGGAAACCAAAATCTCATTCAAAAGTAACAGTGTGAATATTGAGTTTCTCTAAATATAGTGTAGAGAATCCTTATACAGCTAAGAATGCCTGGGAAATATATTAGAGACTCCAGGAGAGAATTTTAGAGTTCTGGAATATCCTTAAAAAATAGGTAGTAGGCAAAGAACCATGTTAAACTTCTTCCTTTTAATTTCCATGTTCAAACTTAACCAGCAGCGATATTTTTAGTATAATTAAAGATTTGCTGAACTCTTTTTATAGGAGATTACTCATTTTGTGTGACTCAACATACTCTCTCAAGTGGCAATTACCAGACAGTACTCTTTAGAATTTCTTCAAATCATAAAATCATTATTACTGTAAAAAAGGGACCCAAGAGTTTCTTAAAAAGAACAAGTTACTGTTGGTTTCCTTTAGTTTTCTACTTCTCCTTCCCTCCTATGAATTATGAAGGGATTTATTATGTGGGCACGTGGACAGTTATTCATTCATTCTTCAAATATTTAATGAGCACCTGTTATGTATCTGGTACTGTGCTAAGTAAGCCCAGGAGGAAGCAAGATAAGTAAGATATGGTCCTTACTCTGAGAAGCTGACAAATGAGAATGACAGATGTGCATAAGCAATTAAAATGCAATGTGATGAAGAATGAGTGTGAAGTGGTCAGGGTCTCTGGGGGGGGATAGGGTGGGATTAGAAAGTGATAGCATTAGGGAGTTTTCTAGGGTGATGAAACTGTGTGCATAGTCCTGATATGATGGTGGCCACAGAAATCTGTATGGCTATTAAAGTCACAGACCTGTATGTCACAGAAAAAAAAAAAAGGTTAATTTTACAATATAACTTAAAATAAAAACAAAATACAATGTGATAGATGCCTATCAACAGGATTACAGATAAATAAATTATGGTATTCTATCTAATAAAGAAGTAATATGCAAATGGCCATCATTCCAACTCATAAGATGGCCACCCCCGAGTGGACACAAGATGGCCTGAAGGGGAGGGCAGTTAGGGGTGGTGAGCAGGCCAGCAGGGGAGCAGTTAGGCATTGATCAGGCTGACAGGGGAGTGGTTAGGGGCAATCAGGCAGGCATACAGGCGAGCAGTTGGGAGCCAGCAGTCCCAGATTGGAGAGGGTGCAGGCTGGGCTGAGGGACACCCCCGCCCTGTGCATGAATTTCATGCACTGGGTCTCTAGTATTCATATAATGGAATACTACTGAGTAATATAAGGAATGGACTATTGGTAAATGCAGTGACATGGATGAGTCACAAAAGCATTACTGAAGCAAAGCAGTACATCCTATGATTCCATTTATATGAATTTCTAGAGAAGGGGACATTCACATAGAATTTCAGAAACAAAGCAGTGGTTGTTTTTATGTGTGGAGAGGGGCAGAAATTGACTGGGAAGGGATCTTGGGGAACTTTCAAGTGTGACTGCAATGTTCTAGATCTTGGTCAAAACTGATTGAAAAGTACACTTAAGATTTATTGAGATCCTCAATAAATGTAAATTTTACCTCAATGAAATATGTATTTAGTGGTCTTGGCTTAGCTTTTACAACACAGGATTTCTTATGGTGTTTACAGTTGTAAAAAACAGTGACAACTTCTGTACCACATGTCATCATTTTCTTTGTAAGAGAAACTGGAATTTCTTTTGGATTCTTAATGAAACCAACCAATTATAGATCTTGTGACAAAGAATTAAATGCAATGTGCAGAATATGCAGTAGTAGGGGGATGAGGAGGGCAGAACTCTATGCTCTATTGGTGCATCAGACACTTTCAGAAAGAAGTGAATCTCATCTGGATGTTGAAGAAAGAGCAGGAGGTTGATGCACCGACAGGAAAGAAATGAGCACTGGAGAACATGTGAAAAGTCAGATGTGAGAGGGCTGGGGAAGTCCTAATAGGCGAGCTGCACATAGATGTTGTGGGAAAACAAGTTCTAGAGAGGGTGGGGTCCAGGTGGTAAAGGTCACCCTCCCCCCTCCTCACCCCCAGGCTAAGCACTTTATGTGCCTAATTTAATCCTCACAATCACCTCCATTGTTCAGAATTGGGGCTTGGAAAGTGCAGGGCCAGCCCTGATCCCTAGGCCCAGATGCAAGCAGGCAAGCATTCCTATACGGGTAGCTGGGGCTCTCACTCTCACATCAATGGTGCTGCCTCCTTTCTGCCATGCAGAGGAATCTGGCCTGTGCTTGGTGTGCAAGGAAGCTTTTACCTGACCAGAATCTGCTTGCAGGAATAACGGGCCTCTAATGAGAATGGATCGTTGCGGGTGTGATTCATTCTCTCTCTCTCTCTCTCTCTCTCTCTCTCTCTCTCTTTTTTTCTGCTTCAACCCACCTGACAGCACAACTATTTTAAAGAAGGTCGTTAGTAATATTGACCAAGCAGTGATCACCAAAGGCTGTCCTCATGCTTCCATTCTCCCAAGATACCATCCCCTTCCTCCAATAGGTTCTAATTTTAAAATTGGGTCAGCAATTACATGACATTTCTGTAAACTTCTAAGTGGGAGGTGGGGTACTCTTGAGATCCACAAATCTAAGTGAGAGCATGTATGGAACAGAGGAGGGACTGGTTCTGGGGGATTTTGTACCATGTCCTCACCAAATATCCCAGAGGATGCCGAGACACTGAGGTAAACAGGATTTGCTGACCAGCTATTTTCCAGGTTTTGTGACAATGTAGATGTTCTGGCCCCTGGACTGGCTCAGGTATAAAAGTGCATCAGGCACTGCTTCTGTGGTGGTCAAGAGATTATAGTTCTGCTGGAGAGGACCTCTAAGAAGGCTCGCAGAAGAGCCCAGGCCCTTCTCTTAGAACAGACACTTCCTAGAGAAGTGCCTTCTCCTGGACAGAGATTAGGATCAGGTCAAGGGCTCAGCACTAGCATTGGAGAATTGCCTTAATTAATAACATCTTAAAAATGATTACAATAAAGCTGCACAGACTTTCGTAATTTATAAAATGTATCCATATTCATGACCTAAAAATAATTTTGAGCCCCATAAAATTTCTGGAGGTTAAGTTGCTGACACTTTCATAGTTTGCCCACCTGCCTGCTTTTCCCCCTTAGCTCCTTCCCTCCCTATCTGCTCAATTTTCTTCTGTAAGTTTTAACAAGTATGTAGCTATTAGTTTACTATGGGTCATCTTATTCTAGGAAGGATACAAGCAGCTTACAGGGTTACAAAAATATAATAAAAAATAGTATAAATTAAAAGTGGGAGCAAATGTGAAAGCAATGTAAGAATCAGACCTGAAATCAGTCGAAGAGTTCCAACAAAGATGTTATAATGCCCTATAGTTTTGCAATTGACAGGGTACAAATTTGGTTCTAAGTTTTTAGGAGCCAATGTGGAAAAGAACACTTTGTCACTCTTCAGAGTAGCCATAGGCTAAAACAACAACACACCAATGAGTTTCTCAGGGGATTTTTAGGTTCTTAATAAATCCAATACAAGTAGGGAAGCACAGCAACTTCCTTTGATGACTTCACAGCTTTGAATTAGACCTTCAAAGGTGATTCTGGCCCTGGTTGGGGGCTCAGTTAATTGGTTGGCAAGTCATCCAGCACTAGAAGGCTGCAGATTCCATTCCCAGCTGGGGCACATGGCTGGGTTGCGGTTCCATCCCGTTAGGGTGCTTGTGAGAGACAACCAACCAACATCAATGTTTCCCTCTCTCTCTTTCTTAAAAAAAAAAAAAAAAAAAAAAAAAATCTATAGAAAAATGTCCTTGAGCAAGGATTAAACATAAAAAGGTGACTAAGGTCTTTTTTCATTCCAAGGAAGCTAAGGCCCTGCTGGGGTGAGGCCCTCACTTACCTGGGAAATAGCAGCCCTTATCTGCATCTACTGGGCCCTTATCCTGCAAACATGAGGTGGTAGTGACAGAGGACAAGATCAATGCCCTCATTACAGCGGCTGGTGTAAATGTTGAACCTTTCTGGCCACAAGCCTTTGCAAATAAGCCTGGCCAGTGTAGGGCCTGGTGGATCTGCCCAGACAGTTGGGTGTTGCTCCAGCTGAGGAGGAGAAAGAGGGAGTAAAGAAAGAAGAATCTGATGACAGGGGCTTTGGTCTTTTTGACTAAAGCTTTTTTGTAACCCTTCAATAAAATGCAGAACTCTGAAAAAAAGAAAGGTGATACTGGTTTTCAGCTGTTTTGTCAGTGTGCAACAGTTTCTGAACTCCTGTAACAAATTCGGTTTATGAAAATCAAAGCAGGTAAGGCACCAGTGAACTCATTCGCTGTTGAAATAGTTCCAGGACCCAGGGAGACAGGACCTTTGACTGTTTCCACACTTGGTAAGGGGAAAAGACAAAAGCCTATGCACTGTGCTGAAGAAATAAATAGGCCTTCATAGAGATGTTTAATCTCATTTTATAACTTGTTTTAACTTCACAATTAGGACGTGGTGGCAAAAATTAACAGGACCTTACACATCTCACATCCCTTATGCCTACTTTTAATATAGAAAAGCGTTACTCCCGAATGCCTTTTTATCCCACTGCACATCCTGCTGCACTCAGGCCCCAGGGCCAGGCTTTATTTACATTGGATATTTTATACTTTCCTCACTCAACCCTCCAGTTTCCCTTACTTTTAGGCCAACGAACGGACACAAGAGTTTTCCTTTTTGTAATTTATATCTGCAGAACATACACCCAAGTCAGGAGTGCCCCTTTCATCCACAGGAAGAGTCTGGGGCCATCTGACTCATCGACACGACAAGCCCAGAAATAGAAAAAGCAATCAGGAGGGAAGGGAGAGACGAGTGGAAACTTCGAAGCCAGCTAAGGTGCTATGTCATATGAAATTAATTCTCTGAGGTCAGCAATTAGAGTCAGGTTACAGCCTAAACACAATTCTGCCTGCTAATTACTTGACCCATTACAATATTTATTTCATTGAGAGTGATGCCCAACCATTACTTCCAAGGGTGGGTTTGGGGGCAGAAAGAAGGAAGCTAGCAGTCAAAGAAATAGCAACCCCTTTCTTTTATAAATAGACGTGTCTCCCAGGCCCCTAACTGAAATGATTTCCTGCCTCCTTAAGTGCGGGATCAGATGTATCATGCTCCTTCTTTTCCAGCAAAATGAGATCTCAGAGCTCTTTAGCAAAGTGCAAAAGATGACAGAAAAAATTAGTTGAGTTATGTTCTGTCATGAAAAGCCCTGAGGTGAGATGGTAAGAAAATAACCTTTTGTATGGGGGAAAGAGGGAGAAGTGGGGCATGAAGGTGTGGCCAGAAAGGTATAGGTATGTACCACTGAACTTCTGAAGACTTATTTCCCCTCATAAAGACATTCAGAGTGGCAATAAGAAGAAATGCCAATTTCCACATGGAGATGTTGGAATGACCAGAGTACCATGAACAGAAGAGACTAAAACACAGGGAATAAATGAGGATTAAAAACCCCTTACTTAAAGAGGGCCAAAAGCTCCCTTTTTAAAGAGGGCATGAAGTAATGCCTGAGGGGTTGGTGAGCCTGAGAAACAGTGGAAACAGTAGATCTGAAAGCTGGAATCTGACAGCATGAGACTCATATAAACCTAATCAACTTATAAATCACTCCTCAATAATAAAAATAACAGCGGTAGCAGCTGCTGTCACCATACAGTGAGTGACTGCTCTGTGCCGAGTACTGCATCAAGAGCTTCGTGTCCATGACCTCTCAAAGGAGTGCTGTCTCCTCTCCACATAGCTCCCAAGTGGCCTTTTCCCATTCAGAGATGCATTTCCCCTTCTGGGATGTCCTTGATGTTCACACAAGCTAAGGGCACATGAATAACAAGTGGATGGTGAGGACTGTGAGGAAGAGAAGAGAGATACCCTATGACTGGTTTGCTGCAGGGCCTGAATCACATGAGGCTTCGGAGAATATCAGGGTCACCACCTGTAACCTGGGGCCAATGGAAAGGCTTCCCAACTCTTGCTTTCTCCCATCCTTCCCATTTCTGCCCTCAATCTGACACATGGTTAAAGAAAAGAAAGGAAAGACTGATGCCTATAGCTGAAGTGTGCAATTTAATGACCAGAAACCAGACATGTCACATGTGATCAAATCATCATAGTGTTGGTGACAGAGTTAAGACAGTTGAAAAAACAGTTGCTATTCCAACTTCCAATTTTCAAGTTATTGTTGGGGCTGAAATTTCTGTCACCTCAAGTGTTTTTATTTTGGAAAATGTCCAAAGCACACTTTAGCCATATTCATGTAATTGAAACATGAAAAAAATAGGGATGTTTTTCAGCCACATTAAACTCTAACCAGATGCTCTTTAAAAAATCTTTGCATGTACATAGCACCTTTTATTCTAGCAGAGAGTCATTTTATTCACCCTTGAATTGCACACACCAAAGATAGAAAATACTAACTCTTTTAAAAGCCCTGGTAACTCACTGACACATACAATCCCAGAGAGGATGTGAAGAGGATCCCATGGGCCTTCCTAAGTCTCCCTCTCTACTCACACCACTGGGAATCCAGCTCAAGTCAATTTAACAACATTTGCTGAATACTTTCGGTGCACCAGGAGCAAAGTGAAGAACAGTGGCACGAATAAATTGGCATGAATATAACCAACTTGAAAAGTGAAAATGGCATGCAGGATTCCTGTAAAAGGTGTTAGAGCCAGCACTCTACCTGAACTGGCTCACCTGAAAGTCAGTGCTTCTGGCATCTTTTCTTCTATTATCCATTAAGCAAAGAGAGAAATGATTGTGGCATTTAGAGGAAAAGCAGGTTGAGAAGAGTTAATGACAGGTTTCCTACAGTCCAAGAATTCTCAGGTCAGCACCCTCAGGAAAACCCCAGAGCAGGACCTGGCAGCACCTGGTTCAGGCCGTGGCTGGTCCCCCCGCTAACCACTTTGACCCCTTCTACTCTCCACAGGAAAGCCAGAAAGATCTTTTAAAAATGTGAATAGGAATTTTAACCTGGAAGGTTACACACAGCAGTTTGATTTTATACTGAGAATATCTATACTCCCTACCACAAACCACAAGGCTCTGTCACGACCGGGTCTCCACTTATCCCTCAGCCTTTCCGTTCTCCCACTTGCCCTGCTACACCCCAGCCACACTGAACTTCGGGGGTCCTAGAACATGCCCATCCTTTCTTATCTTGGGGCCCTTAGGCAGTTGCTCCCATACTTGGCCTGTTTCTCCTGGTCTTGCTCCTTCAAATCACTGAGGTCTCCTCTGCTATCAAAACAAGGCACTCCCATCCCATCCCTCTCCACTCTCTGCCACAATTTTCTCTTACTTTTTATCATGGTACTACCTCAAACTGCAAATATCTGGCTTATTTGCTAGTTTGTTTTTATTTGATTCTTCCCATAGAGTTTAGAATTCTAAGACTTTTGGAACCAGTAACATCTACTTCTGCAATGCCATATCTCCAGTGCACTGATAGTGACCCAACAGAACAGACAGGCAACAAATCACTGCTAAACAGATGCATAAAGTGAATAAAATAGCAAATAATAATACTAATAAAAAAGCAATATGAGAACCATCTTTTTAATGTTATTTTATGTTTATCACCACAAATACTATTATACTGCTGTAAATCTTCTATTTCTGTTGGAGGATTTTCATGTGTTCATTTTAATCAGGACCACCCTCACTGAACTTGAGAAGCTGAGAGAACGAAGACCTAACTTATGGCTACAAATAGAAACTTTCAGATTGATTGCTTGAAACCACCAGGTTTGGCATACTATGCATTCTGAATAGGGGGGGGATTAGCCTTTGTTCATTTTAAGATATTTGTGGTTGAAAGCAGAGTTGCTCATATATATGTACTAGGGGCCCGGTGCACAAAACTTTGTGCACTTGGCGGGGGTGGGGAGGGTACTTAATCCCGGCCTATGCTCTCTCACAGTTTGGGACCCTGAAATACATTGGGGCACACATCACACACGGAGGGCACACCTTCATGTGTGCTGTGTGTCCCAATTGCACCGATTTCCAGGCCTCAGCCTCAGGGACGGAGCTGGCTTGGATCCTCCACCCCCCGAGGCTGCCCAGCCACCTGGAATCCATCGCTGGGGGCACGGGCACACACGGAGGCTATGACTCCGTGTGTGCCCGTGCCCCCCTCCCCCATCACGGATCTACTTCCAGGCTGCAGGGCAGCCTGGGGGCCTGCGCTGGCTTGCTCTCCCAGGCCCCAGCTGCCCTGCCGCCTGAAATTGATTGGGGGTGGGGCACTCACAGGCAGCGGAGGTGTGGGGCGGTGGGCAGCTCACACCTCCCGCCCCCCACCCCGCCCATCCCGTGTGGCCTGCAGGAAGGCAACAGATGGTGGCGGCGGACACACGGAGGCAAGCCTCTGTGTGCCCACCACCATCATGGCTGGGCGAATTTGCATACAGCTGCTCTGATTGGCTGGTGGGCGTGGCTTACCCCCGTCCCGGAGAAACGGTTAATTTCAATATTATGCTTTTATTAATTAAGATCATGTACCTTCTCAAGAAAAAAAACACAGAAGAACTTTAAAGTCAAGCACTAGAACACTTTAGAATAAAGACAGCACAAGGTTTTCCTGGGAAGCTGTTGTGAAATTGGTCTGAGTGGAACACCTTTGCCATTTGGCTATGGCCTTGGATGACCTGAACAGCTGAGTTGTTTGGAAACTCAGAAATGCCCTGGGTGCCTGTCCCTGCCTCCTCAATACCATCCAGTGGCTAACAGGGAAGATTCTGCGTCTTCTGACTGTGTCCTGTCTGGTTCTTTGGTCAGTGAGGACCAAGTCTGGCAGGCTGCTCGTCCATACCAGGCAAAGAGGCCCAGAAATTGCCTTTCTGCCTGGGATGCTCTCTGAGGCCTGGAGGAGTCCTGGGTACTTGTCTACCAGATGAACAGCAGCCTTTCTCCACTAACTCCTGATTCGCTCAGCCCTTTGGATCAATCTTTCTCCTGTTTCCTCAGTGCAAGGAAACGAGAAACATTGCTAGGACAACAGTTGCTTAGGACCTCGTTTATTTGGATGGGGTTCAGCTCTTGCATAATTCTTATCTTTCCATGTCACCTGATCCCCATTCCCTAGCTATTTTGCTTGGGATCTGGCCCCAAGTAGGCAGCTCACCTGGAATCATACTGCAGCTGCCCTCCCATATTCTCCCTGCAGGGTTGAAACGCCCTCCGCCTCCACCCACCCTTGAAATCTAGTTACTTGTCCCCATGCTGGGTCAGCCTCACCATTGCTTGTCCCCACCCCACAGCTGGCCTCTGAGGTCCCAGCATCCTTCCTCAGTCTTATGTAGGGTGCAGAGCATCCACTGGTGTGAAATTTCAAGCCAGGTCACACACTTTTGGTGAGTAAAACAAGAGGTAAAAATAGATGAGACTTACGTTTCTCTTCAGGTGTAACATTCCAGTGTCCCACAAAAGCCTCTGGTTCTAAACCCTATGGATTTCCCACTACACTTCCTTGACTATGATTTCCTGCCAAAAGGCCTCTGGTGGTTTCCCACTGCCTGTGGAATACAGTTACTACACCTAGCATCTATGGTGTTTAACATTCTAGGGGCAAATAACAACGTACTTTACCTCATACAAAGCTGGACACCATAATCCTGTCCTCCAGACATGGGAGCAGTTTGCCATCACTGAGCTTGTCATGCATTTTCCTGCCCTGTGCTTACATCATGTCCTCTGCTGAGAATTTCCTTTTCCTTACCCCTCCCCTGGCAGGAATCTACTCCTCTCTCCCAACGTGTCCAGTTCAAGTACTTCCAACCCACCCCCACTCTGTGCAGCTTCCGTGACCTGCAATTCAGGTTCAGTCAGACAAAATTATGTTTAGCACTACCTTATAACACCAGCCCATTAGAATTAGAAGTTTGACATGTGCCTCTCCTACTAGAGTTTTTGAGGGACTAGGACGGTGTACCACTTTATCTGAATAGCACCAAACCTTGCATAGCACATGGTAAATTGGGGGCACACAGTAAATATCTGTTGAAGTTAACTGAAAACTGTGTACTTACAGATGTGTACATCTGTCCTTCAGGCTATCAGAGACAATAGCTACTAAGCAAGATTACAGCTAAAAAAATTAAACAAATTCTCTGCTGATACATGTCTGTTGATAAGATGTGCAGTGAAGAAAAGAAAACAAGACTAGACTGAACTAACCTTTTTAAAGAAAAGAAGGGCTGAGAGGAAAAAAAGACTTCTCATATATTTTCCTATTTACAAAGGAACTTTCTAGCCAAGGAGAAAACATTGGTTCAACTTGAGATGTTGCTGAAATTGTTCCTTCTCTCCTTTTTTTCCTCTAGTTTTCAGAGAACCAGTTCCTATTTGAAAGAGTAATATAGGTGCAAAAATGAAGACAGCCATGCCATGATACATCAACAAAGCTACTGAGTGATGACAGCTATGCCAAGAGAAAAGCATTACATAACGACATCAAAATAGGACGCTTGAGGAATGTCTTAGAGCTGAAACAGCTGTCACATGGTATTTTGGCATTCTTGAAGTATAGGAAGAAATAGCCCCTAGAAACTGAAGAGTACACATTATTTGCAACAACAAGATTCTGAGGTCAGGAATACGTTTTCCTCATCTTTCTCTCCCTCTCTCTTGAAGTTAAACCATTAGTGCCATTCTCACTTTAGAAAAATATGAAACCTTACAATATGTGCAATTCCAAAATATTGGGTACAGGTTGGTTTCAAAGGAAGAGAGAGGCGCTCCTCAATTACCAGGTTTTCCCAAGAATATTTTTTTATTTGGAGATGCTTTGTATTTTGTAGACTATCTAGATCTTTTATTTTTATGTACAGGTCATTAAACCCATCCTTAGGGAACTCATGAAGGATGAGATAACATGTGACATTTAAATCTGTCCATTTTGCTGCTGGTAAAATGTCTGTTAGAAAAAAAATTTAAAACCCTGGAATTTACAAATGACTGATAGGTTTAATGTGTTTTCCTTATTTCTCTACCTTCCACTTCAGCGAGATGCTGTTGCAACTCTGCTTTCCTCCAGGGTTGCTTCTTTCCTTTGTCCACTTGGTCTAAGTGGTCAGTGACACCTTCTCCAGTCAGTACCTATTTACTGTGCACTGGCTGTGTGCTGGGCCGGGGCCACGATGTTGGGAGGTACACTCTGCTCTCCAAGGAACTCCTGGGCTACCAGGGGAGAGACGAGAATGCTGGCTATTGCAATGAAGTGTGATTGAGGATAAGGTGTGGTTAAGCTCTGGTGCCTTGGGAATACCATGGAAGAACATACTGGTAGTCCACCTGGGGTGGGGACAGGACAGTGGGAAGGATGGGATCTGGAACCTGGGACAAGAAAATGTGAGTCATACACAGAGAGCTGTCTCTGAGGTCCTGTGATCCAGTTCTGCTATCAAGA
Organism: Murina feae; assembly: GCA_004026665.1. NCBI lineage: Eukaryota > Metazoa > Chordata > Mammalia > Chiroptera > Vespertilionidae > Murina > Murina feae. The sequence goes on along the minus strand of PVJC01005786.1, from coordinate 36,015 downwards.
GCCCCTTGTTACTTGTATGCATGCATATAAGCATAATCAATGGACACAAGACACTGGGGGTAGAGGAGGGGGGAAGGTCAAGGGGAAATAATGGATACTTATTTAACACTCTTTGTAATACTTTAAGCAATAAAACAAAAATTTAAAAAATTAAAAAAGAACCCCTTGTTTCTCTTATCAATTTTTTAAAAATTCATCAAAACAAACAAAAAAGGAGGAATAAGTCACCACATTTTCAAGAATGTGTACTATCTATCTCTTTCAACACCTTCCAGACATCCGTAGTAACAACTGCTGGTCAAAGTTGAGCAAAAAGCACAGGGTTAGGTTTTCCTGGATCATTTTCAGGCCATCAACTGACAGACTCACAGAATGTTAGCACTACGATGTGATCTTTTTTTCAGTGCAAAACCTCCACAGGGAGGAAGCTCAGAGTCAATGAAAAAATGACCACTAAAGGAATAGGAAGATTTTTTCTTCATATTTTCCTTCTTTATTTGGTTGCCCATAAGAGGGCAGGAACATGAACTTTTAGAGAAGCTATTCCCTCTCTTAGAGGAATTAGGGCTCATGGAGCTGAAAACTGTCAGGGCCAAGAAAGGAGCTGTCAGGGTGGGAAGACTGGTTACACACAGGCAATGAGCGAATAAATAAAGAGTGTGAGAATAACCGAAAGCACGGTTAGTGAAGGGAGTTACAAATGTGGAAAAGGTAAAAAGCTAGAATGTTTATGGCATTAGCTTGTAACTGGAGCGCTCAATGTGTGCTTTCACTGTATGTAATAGAGATAGACAGAGAAACAAATATGGCTGTGTGTGTGTCTATTTCCCAGTTCTTTCGGTTGAGAGAGCCTGTAAGCAATGGGAACATTTCACGTCAGTGAGCACACCCAACGCCCAGATCTCCATTTCCATATAAGATTTTCCATAAAGGACCCAGGTCTTCCAGAAAATGTGGCTAATTCCATGGCTCAGGAGATAAAGTATAAGATGCACTTGGAACATTTTCTTGTGCCAAAAAGCAAGAGTGTTCAAAGAACACAGCTTGAAGGGGCCCCCACTGGCCAAATCAGATAATCTAGGCATCAAAATAAATAATGATCGCAATATTTTATAATCTACTGACTAAAATAGGAATCCACAAGTGCATATTGATATAAATAAATACAAAAATAAATAGGGGAGAAGGGAAAGCTCTTCCTGCAGTAGACAGTTTATTTAGGAACAACATATTTACATAATCTAAGTGTCTTCCCACAAAATATTTATTAATTGCAAAGGAGAGAAATCTGGCAGATACCACCTTAACCAAATAGGGCTGGTATGAACCAACACCATTTATAAGTCTCCTGATATGATTAACTAAGAAGCATTGCTTTTTAGTATTGCTGCAAAGAATGCACAAACTCAGTCTTATTATACGGAAACATCATAAAACCCTAAGTTGAGGCACATTTTACTATTCAAAAATGTCAAGTTGCTCTAACTGGTTTGGCTCGGTGGATAGAGCGTTGGCCTGCGGACTGAAAGGTCCCGGGTCCGATTCCGGTTAAGGGCATGTACCTTGGTTGCGGGCACATCCCCAGTAGGAGGTGTGCAGGAGGCAGCTGATCAAAGTTTCTAACTCTCTATACCTCTCCCTTCCTCTCTGTAAAAAATCAATAAAATTAAAAAATAAATGTCAAGTCACCAAAAACTTTAAGGAAAGGTTGCAGAAACTGTTTAAAATCAAAGGAGACCCTTGACAACTAAATGTAACATATAATCCTAGACCACAGAAAAAAGTAATTTTTCCCCTATAAAATATATTATTGAGACATTTGGTGAAAAGTGGAATGGAATCATGGAGTAGAAATTAATATTGTATCAATGTTAACTTAGTGAATTTGATTGTCATGCTGTGGTTATGTATTTATCTTTTAGAATAGTAACACTAAGGTATATAAATTGATTCAGAAAAATATAAACACACATACATCAACATATATTGTTTTTCTTATTTGGTCACCAATACAGGACTAATTTAAAGGAATGCTGTACAGATTACAGAAGAATTCACAGATTGAGTGCTGGTCGGTGGTGGATTCGTCTGGTAGAGGACCAGATATCTAATGAGTGACTCAATCCACACTTGCTGAAAAAATGAGCAAGTTCCTTTTTCCTGCCCCTCCTACTCCAGTTGGACCAAGCGATGGCACTTAGAGAAATTTAGATTCTTCAAATTTTAGCAATTTAATGTGTGAGATTTCTCTTAACACCCGAATAAGATAAAACAAACACCGGAATAACAATAAATATCACCACATATTTGAATGCTGCTCTTAACTTTGCTCAGCACTTGGTACTCACATCTCATGTGACAGTGAACGGAACAGGCAGGCATTCAAGTTCAAGTTCAACACAGTGTTAATAACAGCGACTCTCTTCAGTGCCTTGGGTTATGGCTGTCAAAGAAGAGGTCATGTCCTTGTTACTTAAAAAATCTCAAGCAAGGCTGCGCTGGTTAATGGTTGCAGGGTACAGAAGGAGGTGCAATTGCATGTCCATCTGGGCTTCTGTTCCTAAGATGCTGGCACTGTTGCTTGTTTGTGATTCATAGTATATTTGGGGTGGTGACAGGACAGAGAAGGGGACCCAGGTAGTGACTGGGAGGTTGCTTCTCTCAGCCAAGATGTGCACATGAATTTGAAATTACCCAAGAGGGTGTTTCAGAGCTGCCTGCCAAAGAGTGGTGTCTTCTAATCTGGAGAGCAGCTGCTGGGCACAGGCATGCAAACACACACACACACACACTCACAGAGTCTATACCTGCCTTTACTTGTCTGCTCTGGGCAGATGGCTCCTGCCTTTCTGGTCGCCTCATCCTGCAGCCCAGTCCAGTTAGGCCCTTTCTTCCGTGGAGACTGGCAAGCCGTTGGGTGAGGCATTCTGCAAGGTAGCCTGTCTTCAGAGTATGAAGGACACTGGCCGGCGAGTGAAGAGGATTATATTTAGTGTTTGGGCCCAGTTAGTGTTGGGCTCCCCACTGCCTCTCCTTTACAGAACTGTTAGTGGCCCCTGGTTGCAAATACTCTGTGGCTTTGAAGCCCCCAGAACGAAAACTGAGAGAGTGTGCAGAAAGAAAAGAAGAAAACATTGGTGCTGGTCCTTGGATTCCACTATTGGATTTTGGTGGGAATAAGAGAGGACTGCTGGGTGTGATCAAGCAGTGCGGTAAGTGTCCCATTCGCTTCTGGGGATGGGACAGGCTTTGGGGATGTTTCTGTGTAACCCAACATCCGGGAATTACCAACACTGCTCTCCAGGAGTAGGACCTTCTGAATATAATCAAGGGGATGCAGTAATCTCAGGTATGATTAAGAGCTTATGATGATGATGACTTTTAGACTAATATGAGTAAGAGCTGCTTGCAAAATAGAACTATCCTAACAGTTTTGCCAAAATGGTAGGCATGCAAGAAAACCAAAATGAAATTTTAAATTGTTCTCCTCTTAAGAATAAGCCAAATGGTTACAAAGTTAAAAAATGGTTTGGGCAAATTACTTTCCTTGTTAATAGCTTGATTTTATAAACTGGCGTGAATGATCAATATATAATTTCAGATAGGCTAGATTGGAGAGGAGGAATTCTCTTTTCATGGAAAGACAGAAGAAACTAACATAAAATGGCAACCAGAGCGCATTCTTCTTTATTTTTGTTCCCATTTCTTTAATGCTAAGATTTGGTGAGTGAGAGACAGATAACAGAAGCAGACTTTTGAGGCAGGGTTTTTGGAAGGTCCTGTGGTGGTGGTTAGCTGTCACCTCAAAGGACATGATGGGATATCCACTGCACATCACAACTCAGTGTCAATAGGGAATGATGCTGGATTGCGCCAAATAATACCAGAGAAAGTTTCTCATTGTACTTGCTCAATGGGAGTATTAGTCAATGTTCAGGGTGATTGCATAGTTTTGAATACCGGAACCCCTGTCAACGGACAATATAAATGTGTCAGCTACAATACCTGACATAATCATTGCTATTTCTCTTCATAATCACAGATGATCACATATCCGCCCCCCCCCACCCCCGAATCGTTGCAAGGTATCTGTGCAAGTCTCAAGAAGGATTACAAGAGGTGCAATGCATATACAGGGGTGGGTGAAAGTAGGTTTACAGTTGTATGTAAAACAGTTTATTCTTGTATTAGGAATAAGTAATAGGTAAAGGGACTTTTATCCAACCCTGTATTGCTTAACTACACTCACCAAGTTCCATATTTGCACCAGGACTGTATAAAGGAGGGCATGCAATATCGTACTACTGGAGAGAATTCTCTCAGATTAAGGCAATATTCCTCCAGCTGCAACACAAATGCTTTTCCTACAATGACACTTTCTAAGATACAGATATACCTTGTTTTATTATGCGTTGCTTTATTGCACTTCACAGATGTTGTGTGTTTGTGTGTGTGTGTTAAAATTAAGGCAAGACCAACAAAAATATTACAACTCATTTTAGTGTGATACTTGCTTTATTGCAGTGGTCTGAAACTGAACCACAATCTCTGAGGTGTGCCTTATCAATTTTCTTTCTTTCTTTTTTTTAAACCATTTTTTTGTTATTGCTTAAAGTATTACAACAAGTGATAGATAGGTCTCCATTTTTCCCCTTGCCCTTCCCCTCTCCTCCCCTACCACCCACTGTCTTGTGTCCATTGATTATGCTCCTATGCATGCATGCAAGTCTTTCAGTTGATCTCTTAATTCCCCCCAACCATCCCCAGCCTTCCAGCTGTAGGATGACAGTCTGTTCAAAGCTGTTCTGTCTCTGTATTTGTTTATGTTTATCAATTTATAATGGTCTTTATTATCCATAAATAAGTGAGATTATGTGGTATTTTTCTTTCATTGACTGGCTTATTTCACCTAGCATAATGCTCTCCATTCCATCCATGTTGCTGCAAATGGTAAGAATTCCTTCTTTTTTACAGCAGCATAGTATTCCATTGTGTAGATGTACCACAGTTTTCTAATCCATTCATCTGCTGATGGTCATTTAGGCTGTTTCCAAATCTTAGCTATGGTAAATTGTGCTGCTGTGAACATAGGGATGCATATATCCTTTCTGATTGGTGTTTCTGGTTTCTTGGGATATATTCCCAGGAGTGGGATGACAGGGTCAAATGGGAGTTCCATTTTTAATTTTTTGAGGAAACTCCAAACTGTCTTCCATAGTGGCTGCACCAGTCTGCATTCCCACCAGCAGTGCACGAGGGTTCCTTTTTTCCACATCCTTTCCAGCACTTGTCATTTGTTGATTTGTTGATGATAGCCATTCTGGCAGGTGTGAGATGATACCGCATTGTTGTTTTGATTTGCATTTCTCGTATAATTTGTGACTTTGAGCAAGTTTTCATATGTCCTTCTGCCTTCTATAGAAAAAAATGTCTATTTAGGTCCATTGCCCATTTTTTGATAGGATTGTTTATCTTCCTTCTGTTAAGTTGTATGAGTTCCCTGTAAATGTTGGATATTAAACCCTTATCGGTGATATCATTGGCAAATATGTTCTCCCATGCAGTGGGCTTTCTTCTTGTTTTGTTGATGATTTCCTTTGCTGTGCAAAAGCTTTTTATTTTGATGTAGTCCCATTTGTTTATTTTCTCTTTAGCTTCCGTTGCCCTAGGAGCAATATCAGTGAAGAAATTCCTTCGACACATGTTTGCAATTTCGCTGCCTGTGTATTCCTCTAGTATTTTTATGGTTTCCCATCTTACGTTTAAGTCCTTTATCCATTTTGAGTTTATTTTTGTGTATGGTGTAAGTTGGTGGTCTAGTTTCATTTTTTGCATGTATCTGTCCAATTTCCCAACACCATTTATTGAAGAGACTGTCTTGACTCCATTGTATGCTTTTGCCTCCTTTATCGAATATTAATTGGGCATAGTGATTTGGGTCAATTTCTGGATTCTCTATTCTATTCCATTGATCTATATGTCTGTTCTTGAGCCAGTACCAAGCTGTTTTAAGAATAGTGGCTTTGTAATATAGTTTGATATCTGGTATGGAGATCCCATCTACTTTGTTCTTCTTTCTCAGGATCGCTTTAGCTATTCAGGGTCTTTTTTTATTCCAGATGAATTTTTGGATAGTTTGTTCTAAGTCTGTAAAATATGCCGTTGGTATTTTAATGGGAAGTGCGTTGAATTTATAGATTGCTTTCGGTAGTAAGGACATTTTAATGATGTTGATTCTACCAATCTATGAACATGGTATGTTCTTCCATCTGTTTAGGTCTTCCTCTATCTTTTTTCAATGTCCTGTAGTTTTCTGAGTAGAGGTCTTTTACTTTTTTAGTTAAGTTTATTCCTAAGTATCTTAATTTTTTTGGTGTGGTGGTTAATGGGATTGCTTTTTTAGTCTCTCTTTCTATAAGTTCACTATTGGTGTATAGAAATGCCATAGATTTCTTAGCATTAATTTTTTATCCTGCTACATTGCTAAATTCATTTATTAAGTTTAATAGTTTTTTAATGGAGTCTTTAGGGTTTTTTAATGTACAGTATCATGTCATCTGCAAATAAGAAGAGTTTTACTTCTCCTTTTCCAATTTGAATGCCTTTTATTTCTTCTTCTTGTCTAATCGCGATGGCTAATACCTCCAATACTATATCGAACAGGAGTGGTGAGAGTGGACATCCCTGTCTTGTTCCTGTTCTAAGGGGAAATGGTTTTAATTTTTGCCCATTGAGTATGATGTTGGCTGTGGGTTTGTCATATATGGCTTTTATTATGTTGATGTATGATCCTTCTATTCCCACCTTGCTGAGAGTTTTTATAAAAAATGGGTGTTGGATTTTGTCAAATGCTTTTCTGCATCAATTGATATGACTATGTGGTTTTTATCTCTCAATTTGTTTATGTGATGTATCACGTTTATTGATTTGCGGATATTGTACCATCTTTGCATCCCTGGGATAAATCCTATTTGGTCATGGTGTATGATCTGTATCAATTTTCTATGCCTCAAAAATAAGTATTCCAAGTAAATCTATCTCCACAGAATCAGTTAGTTGACAGTATTATGAAATTCCCATAATATTTAATTAAAAATCAGCATAAATAATGTTAAGAGCTATTTGATAGTGAAACTTTTTGAGGGCAGATAATGTTTACGGGTTATTTTTACTTTTTTTCAAACAAATATGTAGAGCAATTAAGGCAAGTCTACTCTGACGAGAATTTTCCAAGTAATATCCCAAAGCAATATGGGTTTGGGTTTTTATGACAACCAATGCAAAAAAAATTGGTAAAATTCTGGGGCAAAGGAAATTGTTGATTATAAACAAAGAAGTACAATTTTTTAAAAAGAGTTTAGTTTCTAAGGATGGGAAAAGACTAAAAGTAAAGGGCCCTGTATTCTCTCTTCAGAACAGAATTCATATTATTCTTTGTTTTAAAGCAAAATTTTCATTACTACTGAAATGCATGCCTTGTTTCTCTAAAATGTTGGGTTAAAACATTTTTAAATGTTAGTTGCTTGAACTACTGACCACCAGTACTTAATAGCAATTCATGCTGAGCACAAAATTAGTTTTTTTTTCCTGTTTCATTATAATTAGGGGAAGCACTTTTATAGTAAAGGGCTTAATTTGTTTTCTGGTTTGTTTAATCACTCAGCAAATGTTTTAGAGTGCTTACTATGTGCGGGGACTTCTGGGATGAGGCAGTGAATTAGGCAAATATGGTTTCCACATGCCCAGTGTAGGTATCTTCACAGAGGGTCCAATTACCGGTGATTTAAACCTCTGTATTGTTCATATTGTTTACCAGGTAAGTATTTCTTCCCTGATTTCTGATCAAAAGGAAATTTAAGGATGCCTTCCCCTCAATTATGTTTCTCAACTTTATAAAGGTTATTTAGTGTCTGTGAGAATTGGAGACAAGGCCAGACTAATCAAATAGTCAAGTTCGAACATACATTGTAGTGCAAGTTCCTGCGCCTTCTTGAAGGATGCTGACATTTCTGCTGTTCTAAACTACAGATATTGGACAAAAGGCTCCCATACTGGTAGGTTGTGCCTTCAGAATTGAGTCAGATAGGCAGTCCCTAAGGAAGACATTAGAATGAAGTTGGTACTATAGTTTCATAGTTCTCTGGGATTCAAATGTGATGGAAGTTCAAGATGTCTCTGTCTAATCTGTCTGAGAGAACTGGGCAGTCACTGAGGCTGCATCTGAAAAAGTGGCGTCTTGTGTTTCTCACCTTGGTGGAGGGGATGCTATGAGGGCATCAACCATAACATGTATCCTATGAAGTACTTTACATTGTTTATGGAATTTCAGTATCAGTCACTCACTTGATCCTATGGTTACCCCATGCAAAAGGAAAGGCAGGTATTATTCCCTGTTCAGCAGGTGGAAAACTAGGTTTTAGTTGTTGATGAGACTAGCCCAGCTAATTTCTCTCTAAAGCACAGTGTCATGAAGTAATTTCTCAAATGAAACACTAGAAAAATTCTGAGTTTTCAACATGAATACTCACAGCTCCTACCTACTGCTTGAGGTGGAAGCAGACACTGGAAACTATGCCTCTAGGGGAGAGTTTCTGGCCTCTTCACACACATCCTCTTCCTGCCTTCATTTCCCTTCTGGGTACTGACCCTGCAGTTCCTTCCTCTGGCTCTTGAAAAATCAGTTTAGTTGCTAAAAGAGATAAAGGCTGCTGCCTCTTTCTCTCCTCTCTCCCTCCCTCCCTCCCTCCCTCCCTCCCTTTCATTCTTCCTTTCATTCTTCCTTTCTTTCTTTTATTTTGGACAGAAACAGTAGAGCATATTCACCTGTATGTAAATGCAAGTGGAGTTTTAAACTGTTAGTGAGTGCTATCACCAGCCTGACAACATAAAACACTGTCTCATCAGATCAGTGCCACTGCCCACCCAGTCTAGGTCCTGCTTCTTGTGGAAGCATAAGTGGGCCTTGAGAAAAGCAGTTCATCATGGGTAGAGAGAACATCACAGGAAAACAGTCTCTACATGGAAAAATGGAAAAGCATGGTCAACTGAGAGCCATGTCAAGATAGGCGGAGCTGCACAGAGCAGCCTTTGTGGAGGAGGTCTTTTTGACATATTTTGAGAGAGTACACTGATCAGCTGTGACTAGTAAGTTGCTGAGGGAACAGTGTGTAGGATACCAGACACAGTTAGCACTATCGGGTACTAGCCATGACCAATCAAACACACGAGACTCCAGTTCTTCCTTACATTGTCCCTGGAATTTATTGTCTAGCTATTTAAAGTTTGCTGCAATCGTCCGGAAACTTGGAGCTACTTTTCCATCGTACTGATGCTAAAGATTAATGTGGTAGGTCTTCATGATGGGCTAGGGACAACCCCTTCACAAGGGAAGTAGAATTCAGGGAGGACAGCGAGATGGACAAGGCAGAGGCTGTTTCTGTGCTTCTCCTTAGAGCTGTAGCTCCTGGCCTGAAAACAAAAAGGTGGAGGCAGCTGCCTCTGAGCCCTGGTATTAAGCTACCAGGTTGTGACGAAGGACACCAACATCTTGGTTTTCAGCTGCTCTGAACATCTTCACACGAAGCTATTTTAGGAACCTTTGCATTTGATCAGAGAGCATGTGGGGTTAAGCCTTGTGCTTTCCATTTCAGTTTTAGATTCTAAGCAGGTGCACTTAGTAGTTCAGAATTTAAAAACATCATTACTGTTTATCACCCCAACCAATGTGAAAATAACTTTATATTAAGGGAAAAAAGTATGTTATTGAGATGGAGACTTGTTCCTTACATAAAATTAGTTTTTAGGAGATTAATTTAAAAATCACTGTTGTTTTCCATCATAATTTTTGTTTGGCAATTTTTTGGTTAAAAAATATATAAAATAAGACTATTTGGCTAGAGTTAGATCTACAACTATTTGTGATAAGGCCCATAATGTAACCCTATATTCTACTTATTATGCTTAGAAATATTGCGGACAAGGGTATCAGCATATTATGGACATCCAGGATCGTCTGACAATATCAAACTGTGATTTCCCTCTTGAACTTTGACAATTAAAGAAAAATATGCTCTAAAACTCGCCCCACTCCCTTATGCCACATAGAGCTGAAATAAAAGCAAAGGCAAAACAAAACAAAACAAATTAAAAAAATGTTTTAAGCTAAGCATTTGCAAATCCCTGTAACATTTACATAGGTCTTTCCCATGTGTTGAAACTATTCTCTAATGATCAAACAGACACACATGCATTGGAACTGGAACTGTTCATTCCAGTTTTATGTCCTGACTGTTATCATGGTTATATGATTGTATGAATTGTCAAATTTGCAGGATTGTACACTATACAAGGTGAATGTTACTGCATGTAAATCATCCCTTAATAAAATAAATGCAAAAAATGATGTTAGAATCACTATCTATGTGGCTCTACATTAAAAGCCTTCCATTGCAAACTTCAATGCACATATTCTGGTTTCATGTTGATGTACTGGAGTGCTTGCAGAGGTTTTCAGTGGGGAAAAAATAAAAACAGAAATGTTAGGGTATTAAAATAAACAAAGGAAAAAGAAGCTGTGACAAACAACTGGTATAGTCCACCCCCACTTGTCATTTTACAGATGAAGAATTGAGGCCTGTGTGTTTTCCCAAAGTCTCAGAACTAGTTAGCTGCAGAGAAAGACACCTCTATTTCTGGAGATAGTTAAAAATGATCAAGCTACAGAAATTCAACTCTCTAATCACTCTCCTGTGACACTGTCAAAATTGCATGGTCTGATGGAAAAAGCCATGGGCAAAAACCTCACGTATCTGCCTCCCAAATGCCGTGTTGAGAAACTGGCCAAAGACTGCTGGCTCCTGACAGATACACAATTACAAGGGAAAATCAGTTCATTTTAGTGGTCAGTAGACATTATTGCACGCACGGACGGTATCTGTTAAAAGTAAGAGTCACCATCTCGTTGCCACCATCACCATAGCCTACACTCACTATGGGAGAGTATCACAAAAAAAGATGGCCCTGGTCATGTAAGAGAGGGGCAAACACTTATTCATTGGTTTACCTATGTAACAAACAAATGCTAGGCACTTTCTGGATCCTACAATCCAGTGTTGACCTTGGAATTATAACATAGTAGTATTTAGATAAGGAGCAATGCTCAACCACTAAAACACAGTAAGAGATGTTTGAACACAGACATATCAGACAAAATCTCTGTTAAAACTAAATCAATCAATGAGTGTTTTTTATTATAATACAAAATGTCTAAGAGCATGGGCTTCCCCAGATGGCATCATGGGCTCTCATTTTAGTTCTGTGTGATCTTCAAGTTACTTAAACTTTCAAATCCTTCAGATTCCTCAGTCATAAAATGGAGATAATAACTGTACTTTCCTTGTTGGGAGCAATAAAATGAGAAATATAAAGTGTTAAGTACAATTAGTGGCACATAAGTGTTCAACAATCAGGAGATATTATTATTATTATTAAGACAGAAAACTCCCACCATGATGGCATAGATTGGGTATAACAAAATTCTATCTTGAAAAAGTAGTATGGCCATAGCTGATTTGGCTTCGTGGATAGAGAATTGGACTGTGGACTGAAGGGTCCTGGGTTTGATTCCAGTCAAGGGCACATACCCAGGCTGTGGGCTCAATCCCCAGGAGGGACCTCACATGCAGGAGGCAGTCAATCGATGTTTCTCATCATTGATGTTTCTATCTTTCTCTCCCTCTCCCTTCCTCTCTGAAATAAATAAGAATATATTAACAAAAAAATGGTATGCAAGGTACTTCTCAGAAATGAATAAATGCTAAAAGCCCAGAACACACAGTCACAAAACTTTGGATTCCTTGGACCAAATTAAGAACATTGGGGTAGAAACATCATCTAGAAACTGAGGGACCTGACATCTGAATGATGTGTTGTCTTTGGGACCCCAAGAACCACTACTTTAAACGCTACACACCTACACACAGGTATGAATTTAAAATGATAAATTTTGTGGGTTTGGCATTTAAAAAAAAACACCAGAAAATTGATTATTTAAAGCAAAGCATTAATTTCCTTAATCTATGTTAAAGATAGAAATATCTATCTTTCCTGAGATTCTCTAGCCATAGTCAAATGACTATTTCTCCTGCCTCCCCAATTATTTTGCTCTTTCCTGCCATAAAATTTAAATCATGTAATGAAACTTCCACACTCACGAAGTGTAAACTTCTGGGTTGTCAGCCCAGAGGATTCTGAGGAGACAATGAAATTCCTAAATGAGTGTAAATTATTTCAGAATGGGAAATGACTTCCCCGCTGTAGCAGTAATTATATAACACTACCTCGGGAGAACGTTAATGGGAGAGCATTAAATGACTCCTTTTAAAACAAGGCACTTCCACAGGGTTTTACTTGTTCTTTCCTAATTTGGAAAGACAGTATTTGTATACAAACTAGCAGGTTCTACTATCCTGATGTTTAGTGGTTAGGTGAGCTTTCAGAAAGACTACTGATGCATCAGATACCTGCCCAGTGTGTGGAAGGAAGGCTCCACTCAAACTATGACGGCTGTAGATTCATCGCTCTTTTTTTTTTCATGCTGTATTATCTTTAAGTACAAAGACTCTTCCAATCATGTCACATAGAGATCATTTTACCCACTGCTGTTTGCCACCAGTCTCTTGTCTCTCTCCAGCAATGGTGAAGCAGATGCTCTTAAAGTAAGCAAAGTGACCATGAAATTCCAGTACCTGCAAATTGCTGAAGGAGGCCAGAATGCCTACTAAAGCGAGAAAAGCTTTCATTTACCCCAAATTCATATGTATTTAGTAATTTTCCCAGATGGTATCATAAAACTACCATCATGACCTAAATAGTCTAGTTTCAGTGAGAATTCTATTATTATGTTCTCATCCACATCTGGATAGTTCATTTGTACAGGCAATTTCAGTTGCAGAGAGCTCAAAAGGTCCAGTCAGGTCTAGTGGAACTAATCTGTATACAAATAATAATTTTTTTGACACTATGGAAGAACATAAAGATTTTCACTTGTACCTACAGCCCTAAAATAGTAGTTCAGTTTGAACTGGTAGCTACAAATTTACATCTTTTGGCTGTGTTTCAAAATAAACAAGTATTTAATGCTTTCAGAGTTAATTCAGATCCATGCTAGTGGCAAAATGCCAGTTGCCATTTTAATGGGGCTTTTGCATTTCTACACTTTGTCCCACTGACCAAAAAACATTTTCCTTGGAGTTTCCTTTAGCACACACTTCAGTTATCGTACTAATTTTCAGTATAATTATACCTCACTATCTATAAGGGATTGGTTCCGGAACCACTGAGGACACCAAAATCTGCATATGCTCAAGTCTCTTATATAAAACTAGAGGCCTGGTGCATGGATTTGTGCACCAGTGGGGTCTCTCGCCCTGGCCTGAAGGGATTGGGCTGAAACCAGCTCTCTGACATCCCCAGAGGAGTCCCGGATTGTGAGAGGGTGAAGGCCAGGCCGAGGGACTCCACTAGTGCACAATCAGGGCCGGGGAGGAACTGTGGGAGGGGTCCAGGGTGTGTCCAGCCTGACTCACCCAGTCCTATCGAATGAACTGTTGGACACTTAGCATATTAGGCTTTCATTATATAGAATGGTATAGTATTTGTATATATCCTATGCACATCCTTCTATATACTTTAAGTCATCTCTAGATGACTTATAATGCCTAATACAATGTAAATGCTATGTAAACAGTTGTTATACTGTATTGTTTTGGCAAAATGACAAGAGAAAAACCATCTCTACACATTCAGCACAGATGCAAGCATCGTAGGTCTAACTACAATAGTATGTCAGCAACAGTGTAACTTTTTTTAAAGGATATTTTCTATCTGTGGTTGGTTGAATTGGGGGATGAGGAACATGTAGTTATAGAGGGCTAACTGTAGCTTCTTTTTTTTTTTCTTTTAAAGCAGCAAAATAACCTCAGTTATTTAAAATTTTCCAAATGTGAGAATATACTTCAGGAATCAGAGTATAGCTCGGGATTAGTGGAACAACTAGTCGGACACCACATGCAGGAATCAGATGAGGTTGAACTCATTGAAGGATTCCCCAGGAAGCTTACATTCTCAGCAGGAAGGCGAGCAGCATACCCAAGCACAGGCAAGGGTGTGAGTTTCTGGATCCTACAACCCTTACCAGGGAAGCAAAGTTAAGGATGAGGATGCCTATGCACAAAGGCAGATCTCCTTTTCAACTAAGATCATTCTCTAGCTATCCACTGCTCTTTGAGCCAAAGTGGGGTTTTTAAAGAGTTCTTCACAGGGTGACTACAGACCCTTTGCCAGCATTTCCTGCTATCTCTAAAAGAGCCCCTCTTGCTCCAGAGGTCATGCTGTATCTTGCATAATCCTGAGGTTACTAAATCTGGCCAGAGGGGAAGGTCATTGGAACAGACCCAGGTCAGCCAACATGCAGAATGGGTGCAACCTAAACTGGCTTGGAGGAGACCTGAGCTTCCTAAAAGTCTGACATCATCACCTGCAAGTACGTTTCTGGGTTATTTCAGTCTGGAAGGTTGTACTTCCTGACGGTACCAACTGGTTTGTGTGTTCCTCTGAGAAGTTAACCTCTTCTGGTTTACTGAAGGGTCTGATTGTTCCATGGATCCCAGCCTATCACTGATACAGTAATTTCATATCTTTTGCATATCTTACAGCACACATAGATATTTTCTGACCAAAACCCCAGAAGGTATATTCTGACTGCCTTAATTTCTAGACTCCCAAGCACAATTCTCTCCAAACCAGTAAAATAAGTTTGATGATGAAAAGCTATGTAAAATGAATGACTTCCAAGATGAGTTTTAAGTGAGAAAGCTCGTTGATAAATAGAGTTGTTTGGTGAAAGAGAGAGTAAAAGCTTAATTGTATCCCAGGTGGATGAAAACCTGAGTCTGAGGTATGTCGTATGGAGAAGGGAGAGTGAGAACAGTAGCAAGTATGGGCTTCTGAAAAGGGAACTAATCTTCTGAAATGTCTCCTGGGATGCCATCATCTTGAGCTAGCAGTTGTTTTTCATTTCTACTTTCTAAACTACCTTTGTGTAAGGATTAATGACCTTCCCCAGGCCATTAACTTGGACCGTCATTAATCTCCAGGAAATACCTTGTCAGTATTGCTTAAAGGATACAGGAGAAATGCTGTGTGTTAAGTTAAAAATGGTTAATTTTACAGCCATTTAACTAACTTTTTCAGTGATTACTGAGCTTTCCTGGAATTCCTTTTTGCCTCAGAATTAGTTGACATTTTAATCACATTTTAGTCTCACTTGTAGGTTGTGTAGTTGTTAGACAGGAATTGTAAATGGCCAAAAAAAAAAAAAAAAAAGGCTTTTTGGAGGATAAACTGAGTTTTCAAAAACATGTGTTAAAAAGGATGTTACTAGTCTAAATTCTTACAATTTGTATGTGTTTCACAAACTTGCAAAGGAATGTTGCCACCCCCAAATCAATACTATTGGTCAAATTCAATAACAGGTTATTTCTATCTTAATCTTTAGTAAGAGAGTACATTACCTACTAAATCAGCTTTGTAAACGGCTTAGGAAAAGCAACATAGGCATCAATATTTGTATGCTGGTAGAGGAAACTGAAATAATACTTGTTAAGTGTTCTTGTGAACACCCTGTCCAAGACAAGGTTAAAAGACAAAATGCTGTAGCTAACTATAGTACAAGAAACAACTCACCCATAAAGTTTCCTACAAATACAAACCATATGAGGAGAAGTTAGACAAAGGCAAATATATTAATAGGAAGATTAGAATGACAACAGGTGAAGTTTTGGCTGTTACAGACGCAAGTGACTATAGAGTAAAAACTATGGAAGGAAAGAAACAAGGATGACAATGGCTGGACAGTGAGCCTGCTCCAGATAAAAAGGGTTGTTCTTAGCCACACAGAGGGGACTGTTTCCATCCCCCTTTCCTGAATTTCTTTGCCACTTGAGGGGAGTTAACAAGGTGAAGGCATTTGGTATAAATCACTAAAGCAACAGGGCTACCCTGTCTGCCACTTTTGCAAAATGGGAGGCCCTGGATTTCTAGGTTTTGTGAAAGCAGGCCTTGATCAGCCAACTCTGCACTGGACTCTTCTCTGTCCTTGTCACTGTCCTCTGGGTCTTGAGAAGACAGGCCTGTGCTCCAAGCTATTGTCCTTTAAACAAAGTTGTAACTGCTAACAGTTTGGTTCGCTAAATCTCCCTGGAGTATCCCAAACAAAACGTGGTTCAACTTTCTTGTAAAAAAAAAAAAAAAAAAAAAAGTAAAGAAAAGAGAGAAAGAACAGAAAAAGAAGTTCAGAGTTCTAAAATAAACAAATAGAGATAACTGATATAGTTAACAATCTTGGTGTGACCACAGCTATGTCATCTTGGTCTTCTGTTTCTTGCTTGGGCAGAGGTCAGGGTGAGCCAGTTAGTGAAGAGGCCTCTAACCAATCCACCTGAACACTTGGCCAGAGCAAACTTCCATGCTTGCCGGACCCTGCTACTAGGCATGATTGTGGGGGGTGGTGCTGGGCAGAGAGGGCTATCTTTAAAAAAATTTTTTTTTGTTGATCCTCACCCAAGGATATTTTTTCATTTAGTTATTTTTTTCTTTATTGATTAATGTATTACATATGTGTCCTTATTCCCTCATTGCCCCCTGGTGTCTGTGTCCATTGGTTAGGCTTATATGCATGCATATAAGTCCTTTGGCTGATCTCTCCACCTTACCCCACCCTCCCCTACCTTCCCTCTGAGGTTTGATGGTCTGATCGATGCTTCTCTGTCTCTGGGTCTGTTTTCATTCATCAGTTTATCTTGTTCATTATATTCCCTAAATGAGTGAGATGATGTGATATTTACCTTTCTCTGACTGGCTTATTTCACTTAGCATAATGGTCTCCAGTTCCATCCACGCTATTGCAAATGGTAAGAATTCCTTTTTTTTTTTACAGCAACGTAGTATTCCATTGTGTAGATGTACCACAGTTTTCTAATCCATTCATCTGCTGATGGGCACTTAGGCTGATTCCAAATCTTAGCTATGGTAAATTGTGCTGCTATGAACATAGGGATGCATATATTCTTTCTGATTGGTGTTTCTAGTTTCTTGGGATATATTCCCAGAAGTGGGATTACTGGGTCAATGGGAGTTCCATTTTTAGTTTTTTGAGGAAACTCCAAACTGTCTTCCGTAGTGGCTGCACCAGTCTGCATTGCCACCAGCAGTGCACGAGGGTTCCTTTTTCTCCACATCCTTGCCAGCACTTGTCACTTGTTGATGTTAGCCACTGGCACAAGAATAGACATATAGACCAATGGAACAGAATAGAAAACCCAGAAATCAACCCAAACCACTATGCTCAAATAATATTTGACAAAGGTGGCAAGAACATACAATGGAGTCAATCAAGACGGTCTCTTCAATAAATGGTGTTGGGAAAATTGGACAGATACATGCAAAAAAAATGAAACTAGATCACCAACGTACACCATACACAAAAATAAACTCAAAATGGATAAAAGACTTAAATGCAAGATGGGAAACCATTGATTTTTAGAGAGAGTGGAAGGGAGGGAGGGAGAGAGACACACAGAGAGAAACATTAATGCAAGAGAGACACATGGATTGGTTAACTCCTGCATGTGTCCCAACTGAGGCCAAGAATTGAGACTGCAACAAAGGTAAGTGCCTTTGACTGGAATTGAAACCTCGACCCTTCATTCCGTGGGCCGATGCTCTATCCACTGAGCCAAACTGGTTGGTGCAGAGAGGACTATAACCTGCCTGCTCCAACCCAAACATACACAGGCAGTAGTTGCCTTCATTTCAGGGAAATAAGAAGCAACCTCTCCTAAGAGGATGACTAGAAGCCCCAATTTGGTGACCTGGCCTCTGGGCCTACAAGCAAATAAGGGTTGCAGATGGACATTTCTAGGAATTGAAGATCTCTGCATTACTGCAGCTGATGTAACAAGCCTCTGGGAATTTTGGCAAGGCCGAATTCATTTCTCTTCACATAAATATCACATAAAGTTCACTGATAGTATCTCCAACATTCAGGGTACAAAGACTTTTTTCTTTAGGGTAAAAGAGACAGATCCATTTCAATGCAACAATCTATTTGAACAATCCTACTTGTTGTAAAGCCAGTCAGGTCAAACCCAAAGGTTTTCCTGTTTAAATTTTCCAGGAGTCAGTTAGTAAAAGCCATGGGATGTATCCATTCTAGGGCTTCATGCCAGCAGCCGACATCCCAATGTTGGCCCTTCTCTGCCCACACTTCCCTTTAGCTCAACACTCAGAATGGTTGCTGTTACCTGCCAAATCAATGTTTCCAACTTTCCTAGAAAAAAACCCAATTCAAGATTTGGTAAACAAACCCCCAAGGACTCTAGATCTTTAGGTACATAGGAGACTCATGCAGAGAGTAGATTTTCGAACAATTAAAATGCCAATCCTGTCACTGCTTGATTCCATGCCAATATCTATGTGATAGTCTCTAAAGGAGCAACATCAGTCTTCAGAATGGAGCTGTTCTGCCCAAGATGCAGGGTTTCTGTTTGTCTCTCTAGCCAGCTACTGCTGCCATTCTGAGCTGCTGCCTTCTCCATGGTCTCAGAGGACTCCTCTTCAAGAGCCCTTGCTCTGCTTATGTGGTGACTTCTAATCACCAGTTGCCTTGTAAAGACTCCTGGCTTGGAACACAGAGTACACAGGAATACACAAAAGTTGAAGGTCTTTCACAAACTCTTGATCTACGCAACCCCTAGTCAGTTGGTAGGCCCCATTTTTACAGCACTTTGCATCCCAAGCCTCAACCACATACTAGTATATTTCTCTCCTCCACTGGCCTCTGCATGGCCATGAGCAAAAGAAATTACATTGCTTTTTCCTTTAAACTTCCCTTGCCAATCTGCTCTGCCTTGGCAGAGCTTGAGGTGGAAGGAAAGGCTATTTTTGATGAGAGAGCTTAGCAACATTCCTTAAACAGAAAACATCCTCCTATATTCCCAAAGTATTACAGAACACTTTTTAAATATAATTTATTCCCTGATCCTAGAAAAAGGAGAAAGCTGGCTTTGCAAGGTGATGCCTGTGGTAGCCAAATAAAGACCTAACAAATTCAGAGAATCCACAGTGTCTCTGGATTTGTTCTTTCAAACACTGAATAGCTACCAAATGCAAAGCATTGTGGGAGATGCAGAATGGAATCCAGCACTATCGTTGCACTTGAGGAACTGTCAGTTCTGTAGGAGAACCCGGAAAAACATCCTATATAATAAAAGGGTAATATGCAAATTGACCCTAACAGCAGAACCACTGGGAATGACTGGTCACTATGACACACACTGACCAACAGAGGGCAGACGCTCAATGCAGGAGCTGCCCCCTAGTGTGCTCCCACAAGGGGAGCTCTGCTCAGCCACAAGCCAGCTGCCAGTACAGTAGTGGTGGTGGGAGCCTCTCCTGCCTCCTCAGCAGCACTAAGGATGTCTGACTGCAGCTTAGGCATGCTCCCCGCTGGCAAGTGGACATCCCCCGAGGGCCCCCGGGCTGCCAAAGGGATGTCTGGCTGCCAGCTTAGGCCCGATTGCCCAGGGAGCAGGCCTAAGCCAGCAGGTGGACATCTCCTAAGGGGTCCCAGATTGCTAGAGGGCACAGGCTGTGCTGAGGGACATCTCTGAGTGCACAAATTTTTGTGCACTGGGCCTCTAGTTAAAACTATAAAACAGTATGGGATATGAAGAGTGCCACAAGAGAGGTGCTAGGGTGATTCAAAGGAAGAAGAGAACTTCCATTTGTGAAGAAACAAATGGTTTACAACATAGATCCAATTTCTTCCGCAGGCATCCTATGCAAAGAGAAGGGCCCTAAGGTAACTTCTGCTTCTCTTTCCTTATTATCCCCTTTCCAAGTACACTGATTAATCCTCTCACCGCCCCGATCCCTCCTGTCATGGAGTGGACCAGATGGCACACGAGTTCCTGTGAAGGGCGTATTTATTTTCACTGCAATCAGTAATTTCTTTTTTTTTTTTTTTTTTAAATATATTTTATTGTCTTTTTACAGAGAGGAAGGGGGAGGGATAGAGAGCCAGAAACATCATCAGCTGCCTCCTGCACACCCACCACCGGGGATGTGCCTGCAACCAAGGCACACGCCCCTGACTGGAATCGAACCCGGGACCCTTCAGTCCGCAGGCCGATGCTCTATCCACTGAGCCAAACCGGTCAGGGCGCAATCAGTAATTTCAATGGGAGCACTTTACTGAAAGCAACTTGTGAGTCAACTTTTCTTCAGGTGGTCACTCTCTGCCTTTTCTTTGCTGCAGCATTAATTGCCCCTCAATAAAGGAGTGTAGGACATTAGCTGTGCCTGGATGATGAGGAAGGAAAAACTCCTCCTTCCCAGCCTCTGTAAAATGCTGTTTCGGACAGCAGCTGGTAACTGCTCAGGAGAAGCTGAGGCACCGGCTTGCTTCTCACTGCAGTCTAAGGAGAATTCCAATTTGCACCACACTCCAATTGGCTCCCACACGACATGCAAGTGAGGCCAGCATCACCCCCACTTCCTTCTCTGCTCTGCATTACCTGGGCTACAGGGCTGACTCCTGGCACCTCAGGGAGCTAACTAAGCCTCCTCAGACCACTCCTCAGAATGGAAGAGTAAGGAAAAAGAGACCCTCTTCATAACTGCCCAGGAGTGTCCCCTTCAAAAGGCACCAGGTCACCTTCACAATAGTGTTCCATTTGAATCTGCAGCCACGCGGCTGCTCACCTCACCAAGGCCCCAGAATCCACCAGAGGTTTCAGCTAGTCCTCATGGCCTGCATTCTCACCCAGTAGCAAAGCACAGGCACCTCCAGTCAACAATGCAACTCAATCTACTGTGTTTTCATTCCCATGCAACTCTGCATTCTCCCTCAGATTTTTCCCATCCTCTCTGACTTCCCTCCAAATCCTTCCAATGGCGTTCTCTGAATCTCCTTCAAGACGTGAACAGTGCAAAAGCACAGCTTTGCAGTCTGGCAGATCTGGGTTCAATGAGTCTAATGTGGACTTTGTGTGACTCAAAGTGATGCAAGTGGCCTCTCTGTGCCTTACACCCTCATCTGTAAAATCCAGGTTTCAGTAACTAGTCTGGAGGGTCCTGTGAGGATTAAATGCATAAAACAGTCGCGTAGAATGCCTGGCCCTTCGTAAGTGCTTAATAAATGAGATATTGCTGTTACTGGTATCTCCACATGCTCACTCTGCTCACAGGCTCTTCTTCCCTCCTCTTGTCCAACTGTCCTCCAGGACATACAACACCTTGGCCTCTCGAGAAAAGATGGTTCCTGCTCCATAGCCCAAGCTCCAAGCCTGGGGAAGCGTTAGTCTCCAGGTCCCCAGTGCTGCTTCCAGGCCATTCCTTCCCACTTTCACATCAAAACCTCTCCTGCCTCGAGGCTCATGCCATCAGCTCATGCCATGCTTGGCCAGGGCCCAGTTCTGCCTACTGACCTCTCATCAATTCCATCTACTTAATAAGGACTGGCAACTAGGTCAAACTTCTTCTCCTAATTCCCTTTCCATTGTTCATCCTCTTGAACATGGATGATTTTTACAATAACGAGACTTTAGATTTTCTTTACTCTAAAACCCTTTGCCCACTCTACCTCAGCTGTCCAGTTTCATAGCTTCACCTGGAATGTTCTACCTCTGCCCACCTGTTACTTGACTGTACTTAAGTTGACAAGTCTGTCTCTCTTGGTGAATTTTAGTTTCTCACTGCTAGATACCACCTATTATTTGACTTTTATCCTTGTTCCTAGGATAGAGTCTGGTACACACTGGGTGTTTAATAAATACTTATGGAATGAATAACATGGTACATTTGTACTTTTTAAAGTTTATAATATGCTTTTCTCTGTATTATCTTATCTGACTATTGCTTTAGGAAAGTATAAACAGTAATAGAATGCCCCTGTGTAAAGATAAAATTGAGGCTCAAGAAAATTAAGTGACTTATAAGGCTACACAATCAGTCTACAGGAACCACCTGTATATGCTATATCACCTAAAGGCCAGCTGGGGTTTCCCCTACCATCCCAGCTATAAGAACAGCTCTTTCTTCCCTTCCCTTCCTTCCCTTGTATATTTTTTTTAAAAAATGAAAAAGAAAATGTGGAAAGATGATAACTTATTCATCTCATGCACATATGAACACTTCTGAGAGGATTATGCATCTCGGAGCTCCCGAGGGTCTCCTGCCATCAGGCTGTACATTAGACTCTCAGGATCTCCTTAACAGAGTTATGCAATGTTATATTTCATTGCCCTCAGTGCAAATACTAACATACATGATAAATGCTCAGTTTATTACCTACATTAAGGAAATTTCAAAACAAGAAAGTGCAGAAACCTAATCTTGCATACTCTGATTAATTCAATCCTGGACTTGAGCTTTCTAATAAAGCCCACAAAATGACAATCCAAAACTCCTCTTGGGTTACCAATGAAAAATGATTACTGGCAAAAACTTGAAAACTCCTTTTTAATATAGAAAGTTGAGTTCTGCAATTGGCAAAGCAAGAATTGCCCACTGAACCAGTCTATGCCACATCCCATACATGGCTGAATCCTAAATTCTTAACTAGAATCTGATTTACAATCCAAAACTGCAAAGTATCTGGTTTCAGGAGTGAATGAAAAAATCTTTCTTATCTGCATGAGGCATTTGTGATCTTTAACATATTTTCTGAATTAAAGGGAGCCATTAAAAAATGGGAGAATTATAGCTAATGGCTTCTGTTTTTGTTGTTGTTTTTGCTTTTTAACCCAAAATGTGTTCATTTGGCTGGTTTCCTGGTTATCTTAATTCCGGTCCTTTTAGTGCTGCTTCCTTCTGAAGGAGAATCCTCTGAAGTCGTGCTTTCCCTCCTGTAGGATGACAGAGCACGTGGAGTTGTTTGCGGACATGAACTTGCAGGCTGTGCAGGCTAAAGACAGGGGTGATTTTATAGCATCCTGGGCATCTCATACCCAGGAAGTAGGAACTGGGGCTCTGCACCAGGTGTTTCCCCGCCTCCTCTTCTGGAGAGGGATGAGCGAGATCCTTAGTGAGGCATGTTGTTGTGGGGAGGTCACCATGGCTGGAAAGGTGCTACTGGTTTCCTCTCATATTATGTTTCCACCCCTGTATATGGCAATGATTTTCGTGAAATTCAACATTCTTTAGGAAGGTATTTCTGTATTAGATTGTAATGGATACAAAGCTTTCAGGTTATATGGACTTATACTCCAGTAATGAAGAAAGATATGCACCATAATATCCATACCACAACCAAGTTTCCTCGGCTAGAATTGATATCTATTGGCAGCAGGAGCCAAAGTTCAATTAATGTTAACAAAAATAAATGACAATAATAGTCAGCATCTAAGAACTCACTATGTGTCAAGTACTATGCTGAATACTTTAATACAACAATCTATTTAATTCCAAGAATGTTATGAGGTAGGTATTATAATCACCAGGTTACAGATGAGGAACTTTAGCCTGAGAGATACAGTGACTTGCCTAAAGGCAAAGAGCTGGTTAAATGGTAGAACTGGACTCAGATATAGTGTTTCTGACTCTAAAACATAGAGCTTGTTCCATTCCATCTCATTATTTCCCACTGAAGCATCTCACCACCAACACAAACATTATTTTATTTTTCTTACCTGCTATTAGTGACTCTGCTAACTGTGGAGGGACACACAGGTGGGCTTTCAGTTGGCTGTGACGCAACCAGCACAGAAGAGGCCAGTGGCTTGGCAATGACACATTACAACACTGACCTATGGTCTTGTTGCTATTTTGATTTTACTAGATTTTTCAAATAACGATGTACCATGTACCAACATCAGGCCTAGCTAAACACTCAAAATTATTATTTCCTAAAAAGATATGCCATTGTTCATAAAATTTTAAAAACCAACAAATTAACTGATAAAGGTTTCTATTGAGTAAACACATTTTAAAAAACTATTTAAGAAATTCAATAAAGCCATTGTAACTTAGATGGTAGCAAATAACCTAGATGAATATTTTGTTGGAATGGAGGCCCAATCCTGGGTTGAGGAAAAATTTAAAACCAAGTAATAAGTCTGTGTGACATTAGCTGAATACCCAAGAATATTCAAATCCAGAACTAATTATTAGAACCAATTAAAAATTATGTGGAAAATAACAATTTCAAAGAAGTTTGGCTATGCATGTTCATATAAAAGTGGATTTGAAACAGTGTGATTCCACTTTTACACGAAAATCCAATAAAACACGAACAGTCGGAGAACCAAGATGGCGGCATAAGGTATATACCTGAATGCGCTGCCTCCCACAACTACATTAAAACTACAACTATAAAGCTAAACAGCCAACCTCCAAAACCAGGGGGATAGAAAGTTTACAACTAGAAGGCAACAGAAGGAGTGCATTGAGACTGAGTAGAAGGCGCCAAGAATGGAGAGGTACGGATGCGTGCGAAACGGTGGTCGTGGCAGCGGCGCATGAAACGGTGGTGGTGGCTGTGGCACCTGGGTCCACGGGTTGTTTCAATCGGAAAAGGAATACAAGCTTCAGAGCCGCAACGAACTCGTTTCGGGCTGTCTGGCAACAGGGCGGAAGGCGGGGTGGAAGGCGAGAGTGGCTTTCTAGCAGGGCTGTTCGCGGTGATCGCTGATGTGGAGCTCTGAGACTTGGGGTCTTGGAGATGCCAAAACACCGAAAACCCACGGAGATGGCTGAGGGACAGCCATTGCTGTTTGCTCCACCCTGGTGATTCTCTGAGACCCTGCCCCACCCAATTTACAACCCCACCCAAGCTGTGCGCCTGTCTGCTTGCAGCCTAACCTAACAAACTGCAGCTGGGACAGAGAACTCCAAAAGTTCCAAACCTCAAACAACAAGGAGAAATCTATAGATCTCATTGTACCACCTCCTGGGTGGACTCTCACAAGAGCTGACTTTGCACCTCCTTGGAGATACAGGAGCCAGTGTACCCAGTGGCCAGATACCAGATTTCAACTCCTCACATCCATAAGGGACACACTCAAGAGGCA
This sequence comes from Murina feae, assembly GCA_004026665.1. NCBI lineage: Eukaryota > Metazoa > Chordata > Mammalia > Chiroptera > Vespertilionidae > Murina > Murina feae. Next base: position 10,885 of record PVJC01005786.1, on the reverse strand, counting down.
GACTCAGTGAGCACCAAAGCCCCACTGAAGCAAGTTCTACTCCATAAGGGTGTCTCCTGCATAGCAGTTCTTCCACTACAGACACAGTGGGTTCTTGCAATCAATTGGCTTGGAGGTCATCCTCCCAGTGATACCAACAGCAATCAAGGCTTAATTACAACAAGACTGTGCACCCAGCCCTCAAAGGCGTACACCAAGAGTGTCCACCTCAGGTGATTGGGAGGCTGAGCCACTGGGCCCAAGAGGACACCTACCACACAAAGCCACTCTATCAACACAGGGAAGCAGCCAAAATGTGGACACAAAGAAATAGGCCACAAATGAAAGAAAAGGAGGAAAGCAAACTACTGGATATAGAGTTTAAGACCACAGTTATTCCAAGAATCTTCTACGAACCTCTGAGGAGCTAAGTGAGACCTTCAAGGATCTAAATGAGAATATCAAAAAAATTAGAAAAGGACCAGTCAGAAATGAAGCATACACTGACTGAAATAAAGAATAATATGCAGAGATCCAATAGCAGACTAGAGGATCGCAAGAACCAAGTCAAGGATTTGAAATATGAAGAAGCAAAAAAAAAAAAAAAAAAAAAAAAAAAAAAAAAAAAAAAAAAAAAAAAAAAAAAAAAAAAAAAAAAAAAAAAAAAAAAAAAAAAAAAAAAAAAAAAAAA
>PVJC01005786.1:0-10115 GCA_004026665.1 Murina feae | reverse complement strand
TCCAGGAAGCACAGAGAACACCAAACAAAAGGAATCCAAAGAGGACCACACCAAGACACATCATAATTAAAATGCCAAGGGCAAAAGACAAAGAGAGAATATTAAAAGCAGCAGGAGAAAAATAGTTAGTTACCTAAAAGGGAAGCATCCATATGTCTGCCAGCTGATTTCTCAACAGAAACCATGCAGGCCAGAAGGGAGTGGCAAGAAATATTCAAAGTGATGAACAGCAAGAACCTACAACCAAGATTACTCTACCCACCAAAGCTATTGTGTAAAATTGATGGTCAGATAAAGAGCTTCACAGACAAGAAAAAGCTAAAGGAATTCACCACCACCAAACCAGGATTATTTGAAATGCTGAAGGGCATTCTTTAAGAAGAGGAAGAAGAAGAAAAAGGTAAAGATAAAAATTATGAACAACAAAGTGACAACAAATACATATCTATCAACAAGTGAATGTAACAATTAAGTCAATAAAATATCTGATGAACAGAATAAACTGGTGAATATAATAGAAGTAGGGGCATAGAAAGGAAATGGATTGACAATTCTCAGGGGGAAGGGGGTGTGTGGGGTGTGGGAAGAGACTGGACAAAAATCTTACACCTATGGATGAAGACAGTGGCAGGGGTAAGGGCATGGGGGGGGGTGAGAACCAGGTGGAGGGGAGCTATGGGGGTTAAAAAAAAAGGAACATCTGTACTAATCTGAATAAATATTTATTTTAAAAAAACATGAACAGTCCTTGTATGCTGAAAACTATAAATGCCAATGAGTCACCAGTGATTTAAATAAATGGAGAGACATACTATGTTCCTGGATTGGAACATAATATAGCAAATACGTCTATTTGCTCTAAATTAATATACAGGTTTAATTTAATTCCAATAAAAATATAACATTTTTTTTTTGGTAAATGGAGACGAGATAATTCTAAGATGTATATGGGAAGGCTAGAATAGCTAAAACAATGTTGAAAAATAAGGAAAAAGTAGGATAAAACAGTATACCTAATTTCAATATTTACATATATACTAATCAAGACTGTATATTGGTGGAGGAATAGACACATAGATCAATGGAAGAGAATAGACAACTCAGAAATAGGCTCATGAAAACATGCCTAACTGATTTTTTAAAAAGGTGCAAACAGCCCAGCTGGCATAGCTCAGTGGTTGAGTGTTGATCTACCAATATGAACCAGGAGGTCACGGTTAAATTCCAGGTTAGAGTATATGCCTGGGTTGTGGGATGGATCCCCAGTGCCGGGGTAAGCAGGAGGCAGCTGATCAACGGTTCTCTCTCATTATTGATGTTTCTATCTCTCCCTTCCCCTTTCTCTCTGAAATCAATAAAAAAGTATATTTAAAAAAAAAAGAAAAAGGCACAAACACCACTTAACAACCAAAAGACAAACAAACAAAAAAAGATAAGCCCTTTCAACAAATGGTGTTGGAGCAATTGGACATTCAGAGGGAAAAAAATGAATTACAAAATGTATAATAAAGTAATTAAAAATAGATCATGGACTTAAATATAAAATATTCTATCTAATAAAAGAGTAATATGTAAATTAACCATCATTCTGAGACAAAAATGGCGGCGCCCATAGCAGGAAGCTGGCAGCGTAACCCCGGCAACGTGAGCCCAGCAGGCATTGCCTCAGAAACCGACAACCCATGAGCAGGTCTGAAGCAGGAAAGGCTGGAGGCTACTCGACAGTGGAAGGCGTTTGTGTGCTTCCCAGTCCCCTTGCGGGGATTGGGGAGCAGGAAAAAGGCTGGGCCGGCCGAGAGGCAGCATGCAGGCGGCGCTTGCCTGCTTCGCAGTCCCCTTTGGGGGTATCGGAGAGCAGGAAAGGCTGGCCCGGACACAAGGCAGTGAACAGGGGGGTTTTCCCTGCTTCCTGGTGGCTGGAGCAAGATGGGGTGCAGGCAAGCCTGGCTGGCAGGCAGCACCCAGGCCTGGCCACAGCTCAAAAGAGAGAACAACATGCAGGGGATGGCAGGAGTCTCAGAGATCAAGACAGAGGGGTGCCTGCTCCAAGCCTCTACGGTGTGCCTGGGGGCAGACCCCAGCAGATAGACACACACAGGACGACTGCTCTGAGCCTCAGATGCAGCTGCAGGCAGGCTCCCAGTGGTGACACACACACTCACACACACACACACATACAAACAGCGCCTGCCAGACTGGGGCCATCAATAGGACATCACTGAGGGGTTCCGGACTGTGAGAGTGGGGCAGGCTGCAGGCTGGACTGAGGGGCCCCCACCCTCCCCTCATGAATGAATTTCATGCACCGGGCCCCCAGTAAACTATAAAATGCTTAGAAAAAAAGCAAGAGAAAAATCTTTGGGATCAAAGGCTATGTAAAGAGATGCTAAACTTGACACTAAAAGTACACTCCATAAAAGGAAAAACAGACAAATTGAATTTAATCAAAATGACAAACTTTTTACTCTGCGAAATATCTTTTTAAGGGAATGAAAAGAGAGTCATAGGATTAGGAGAAACTACTTATAACAAGCATGTTAAACTTGCATGTGGCCCACAACAAATATTTTTGCGGCCCAGCCAATATAACAGTATGTAAGAAACATTTTAATAAACATTTTGTAACTTAATTTTTACAATATCCTACTATACATAATTATTAATAATGAACTATAACATTCGCTAATGACCGATTATGGTAATCATGTTGCATTCATTTCCCATATGTGCCTTATGTGTAGGCTCACCATTTCTCTCCACTAATATTTTAGCAGCCAATGGTCACATCATTAGTCTTGGACTGACTTGTTTGGTGTGCGCAACAGGAAATATTTCGCTTTCGGAGAACAATAAAAAATAGGTTTATTTGCATTACACTTATTAATTTGTGCAGTTATTCGCTGTCTGGTAAGTTAATGTTCAAGAAAAAACATTAATTTTTATTAAGATGCTCTATTATTTTACGTTAACGATTACTCATTTATTTCAGCCCTTTGTATTCAGCATGTCTCTATCTAATTAAACCTATGTTTCTATGAAAATTGAAACTTTGTTCTTTTTTGTAGCCTACATAATCTTAAACCTTGCTTATTGGGCCTGTTTGAGTTCGATAAGCTTAATTTAGAATATATAAAGAACCTGCAAGATTTAACAGTAAAAGACAAACAAAACAATTAGAAAATGGGCAAACAAAATTAACAGACATTCCACCAAAGGAATATAGAGATGGTAAACAGACACATGAAAAGATATTCCGCATCATTATCCATTAGGGAAATGCCAATTAAAATGAAAATAAGATACTACTACACACTTATCAGAATGGCTAAAATTAAAAAATAGTGACAATTACTCATACATTGCTGGTGGGAATGTAAACTGGTACAGTCATTCTGGAAAACAATTTGGCAGTTTCTTATAAAATTAAAATATGACCCAGCAATTGCAATTCTGGGCATTTGTCCCAGAGAAATGAAAACTTACATTCACACAACACCTGTACACAAATGTGTATAGCAGTTTTATTTTAATGGTCCCAAATTGGAAACAACCTAGATGTTCTTTAATGGTGAATGATATGATTATACCCATATTGCAGATTATCACTTGGGAAAAAAGGAAAAAACTATTGATACACATAACAACTTAGATGAATTTCCAGAGAATTATTCAGAGTGAAAAAAAATCAATCCCAAAGATTATATCCTATACAATAAAAGGCTAATATGCAAATAAACCAAATGGTGGAACAAGTGGAACAACCGAACAACTGGTTGCTGTGATGTGCATTGACCACCAGGGGGCATGCGTGGAACATGGTGGGTGTTGGCAGAGGCAGGATGGTGGAGTAAGTGAGTGGGGGCGCCAGACCAAGGTGGGACACCGGTTGCTGTCATTGGGGCAAGCCTCTGGTGGTTACTGAAAATTCTTTGTGCTCACGTACCACGGTCCCACCCGGCGCTTGTACCTGATGCTGGAGCCAAAGCCGTGGCTCACACCCACTGCCATTGCCGTCCCTGCTCACACCTGCAGCTGGCGCTGGAGCTGCTGCTTGTACCCACTGCTGGTGTCCAGCACTGGTCCTGATCGCTCAGCACCATCAGTGGGTGTAAGTGGTGGCTGCCCGCCCTAATTGCCCAAGGGCTTTTCCACCTCCACCTGCTCCTGAAGGGTGACAGGGGCAGCAGCCACTGCTTGCACCCACTGGTGGCGCTGGCCCCGCTTGTACCCACTGCTGGCACCAGCCCAATTGCTCCACACCGTCAGCAGGTGTGAGCGGGGCCGGCGCCAACAGTACATGGGAGTGGTGGCGGTGGTAGCGGGGCTGCTTGTAAACAGCAGACCAGAGGGCTGTGGTGGGAGAGGCTGGGCAGGGGCACGGAGGATGGGTTGAGACCTGCCCTGTGCCTACCACAGTTCCTTTAAAGGTGCATGAATTCGTGCACTGGGCGCATAGTATTTTATGATTCCATTTACAGAAATGGAGAACAGAACAGTGGTTGATAGGGTTTAATGAGATGGTGGAGATGTGAGGGAAACAGTTGTGGCCATAAAAGGTCATCATCCTTGAAATGATGGACGTGTTCTGTATATTGACTGCATCAATATTTATATGCTGGTTGTGATATTGTACTGTGATTTTGCAAGATATTACCATTGGGAAAACTGGGTAAAGGATACATGGGTTCCTTCCATATGATTTTGTACAATTGCATGAGACTACAAGTATCTCAAAGTAAAATGTTTAATTAAAAAGATCAAAAGTATGTATTTTGATTTCATATAAGAAAAAGATTCTGAAGATATTTATCAATATTTATCCCTGAGCAGCAGTGAATCAGTGACTTTTATTTTCTTCTTTTGGATTATCTAACTTTTCCTACAATGAACATACATTATTTTGGTAATTAAAAAGTTAAGAAAGACATTGGCTATAAGAATAGATCTAAGTTCTAATGATCTAAGTGGTCCAACTGAAATGAGTTGTCCTTTCCTTTTAAAACTTCACATTTCAATTTTTTTTTACTCTGTATTCTGTTCCTTCAGTGACTGAGTAATTTCTAATCTCTCAAGGTACTGATGAAATCAAAGATTCCCAATTTATGGGACCTTAGCAGCAGGTTAGAACCATTCACAGAGAAAGTTATGTGCATCCAGGAGATTATCACATTTATGGATAACCAAACTAAATGGAATCTGACCAAAAAGTTCCATAAATTATACTTGGAATGAGTTTGTCTCCTGAGAAGAATGGAACTGTGATTCAAATACTGAGATAACTGATTTTTCTGATAGTCACTTAATTCTAAAAACTGCTGAATGCAGGCACAGAAGCCCTGAGAACAAGATAGGAACTTGAAAAGGAGCCTAAAAATAATAATAGTAATAACTTACTTTTGCTTGTTAGATACCAGGAATTGTTCTACGAACTTAGCATGTATTGACTCATTCAATCCTCACAACTAGTAGTCTTCAACCTGGGATTTGTGCACTGGGTAGGAAAATATTTTGCAAGATGTGCACATGCAAGAGTACCTTAAGGAAATTAGTCTCTAGACCTCTTCACTTTCTTTTGCATTTTACTTTCTAACTGCCTGAGAACTCACCTGCACTCAGATCAGCCCTTTTACCTTATTGAAAGGCAAACTCCTCATCCAAGACCAATCTTATTATAGTTCATTGTCTTGAGGTATACAAACTTCCTGAAATCCAACACATGTTATGATTAGAAACACTACTGATTTTAAAATCAGTGTTGAGATGTTCTGAGTTCTTAACAACAGAGTGAAATATGTTAAGGATGTTGACTCTTTTACATGTTGTATATATCTTCTGGGAATGCTAAATTACTCAAAATACATACTAAAACATGTGGATTTTTTTAATGATTTATTTTAAATTCCTTTTGACTTATTCAACAAGGTAGGTAAAACTTATTTTTTCAAGTCTTGTCAACTATTCCAGCCACAATCAATTCTCACCTTCATGTTTTATAATATTTACTCCTTTCTATCTCTTATTAAAAAGAATAAACTAAAGTCTATGGTGAAAAGTTTTATATTTCAACTTTAAAATGTGCAAGGAAGGATACGGTGTCTCTAAATTACTTTTGGAGTACATTTTTTTTTTTTCATTTTTCATTTTTTTTTTTTAATTTCATTGCTTAAAGTATTACAACAAGTGATAGATAAGTATTACAACAGATGATAGATAGATCTCCATTTTTTCCCCTTGCCCTTCCCCCCCCTTTTTGGAGTACATTTTTGAAGACCGCTGTTCCTAACAACCCTATGAGGTAGATGTTAATATCTTCATCTCCACTTTACAGATGTTGCACTAATGTGAATCAGAAAGGTCAACCAACTTGCCCTAGAACACACAGCTGTTAAAATAAGAATTAAGACCTAACCCGAGGAATTTGGCCCCAGAACCTGCGCTCTTAACCGCCAACTCCTAAATATATATGATATTCTCTTTCAGTTTTGGCCTGCCATGAAATCAGAACAATGTACCTCTGATTCATGTGAGGAGAAACTGAACAAAGAATTCTGTCTTAAGGAAATACTGGAAAATGTCTACAAAGACTAGGTTAGCTTGATTCTGGTAGAAAATTGTTAGTTTTCCAATATTATTTTTATTATCTTCCAGAGACGACAGAAACAGGAATTTGGGATGCTCAAATGGGTTCAAATACAAACATTATCTGGAAAATTGAGGAGCCAGTATGCTTTTAAAACATAAGTCAGGCACTTGAGTCAGAATATGTTTATATGTCTAGTGACAAAATAACTTACAATGTTTATTACTTGGGATATGGTAGAAGCGTTGTACTACTTGGTATCGTTAAAACTAAATCCTCCTTCCTTGTTACATAATTTCTCACACTGTGCTTCTTCCCTGACATAACAAGAGGTCTTTCTACTCAAGTTCCACAAAGTTCTTTTATGAAAGCATTTTGTTTTGGGAGAAGAGCACAAACGGACATGAGCGCCCGCGTGCACACACACACACATACACACACACAACCTTAAAGGTAGAGTAGGGTTACAAGAATGTCATTTTCTAAATGACCTTGTGTTAAAATTACTTGTAAGCCTAAGTTGCTTTGTAAATGTTTAACCTCTGCACTAATTTCACATGTTCTTAAAATATACTTTGGACTACATGGGCTGGAATGAAGCAGCAAGCTCTGAGGAGAAGGACAAGAGCCACATTCCGGGGGGGAGAAGGGGGCTGGCGTGTGAACACTGGCACACCTGCAAATTGTCCCCCAGAGTGCGGGGTGAGACAGTTTGTGCAATTCCTGTGCAGAAATTTCCCTTCGCATTCAGTGGGCTTATTATGTAGATCTGGTTCTTCCCTTTGAGGAAACTCATGCTCAGAGTGGGTCAGGAAAGCTAAATGCTATAGAAAAGATGACTGACGGCAACCTAGGACGGTCTGCATGGCTTGGGAAGACAGGGTGGTCTGCAGAGAAGGAGCCCAGGAAGGGGTCCTGACACAGCTTTACTGCCTACCTTCCTGAAGGCCCTGGGAAGTCACACATTTCTATGGCCTCGCTTGCCCTGAAAGTCTATGACTCAGAAAATCTGAGGAGGAACTCTTCTAGAAATTTATTAGAAAATGTTACAAGGTAGAGAAATGAGCTCTTCCCTGAAACACCATGATCAGCATGACTGAATGTCATGCTTGCATTCCCAGCTGCACTTTTCCAAAAGGTGTTTTCAATTATTTTCAGTGAGCTAATGTTCCCTTGACTATCTTAAAGACTTAGAAGAGCAGGACAATTAAATTCAAATCTTGAAGAAAACAATAGCAAACAGCTGCTCATGGATCCAGGGAACAGATGCCTGTGTAACTAGAAGTAGCACTCACAGAGGGTTCCAGAGTCCAGGGAGCAAATGCCCTGGACTGAACTGGGCAACCACAGGACCGGAACAGTGAAGTAAAGACCTTTGAGAAAATGTGAATGAGGTTTTCTGTGGCCACAGGTACCATTACTTCTATTATGAGAAAAACTGGCTGGCTTTGGGGTGGGGTAGGGCATCCTATGTAATAAAAAAGAAATATGCAAATTAGGCATCACTTCGTCACAAAAATGACTGCCCCCATGGCCACAAGATAGCCACCCCCATGGCCACAATATAGCAGCACCATGTTCGGATAAGCCCCACCACTGAAGTGGTCAGGCCTGTTAGCCAGCCAAGTGGTGGGGGAAGTGGGGGGCTGGAGGGGTGAATCAGGTGATCAGAGGGGGCTGGGGGTCCCCTGCCCAGGCCAGAGGCTTTTGCCAGAGGCCTCAGGCATGGGCAGGGGCAGAGCCGGTGATTGGAAAGATATGAGGGTTCCCTACCCAGGCATAAGGCCTGGGTAGGAACAAAGCCGGAGATCGCAGGGACCTGAGCTCCACAGAGCCAGCGACTGGAGGGGCAGGGCAGAGCCTGCGATCACAGGGGTCTGGGCACCAGTGGAGCTGGCAAAGCAGGGGCCTGGGGGTCCCCTGCCCCGGCCTGTAGCCTTGGCCAGAGGTTACAGGCCTGGGCAACGGTGGAGTTGGAATTGGAGGGGCAGGGGTGGAGCTGGTGATCAGAATGAACTACAGAGGAAACACCTTTTCTGACCTCTCATTGGCTAAGCTCTCGGTATGCTACTGGTAATATTCTTAGTAACTTGGGTAGTAAGAATCCAAAAAGGCGATCTAGGGTTTTTCCACCACACTCCTGGAGAAAAAAAATGAAGGTCCACTGCTGGAGGGCTAAGAAATGTCATATCCTGCCGTAGCCAGTTTGGCTCAGTGCATAATGCCTCAGCCTGCCAATTGCAGGATCTGGGTTCAATTCTGACCAAGGGCATGTACCTACGTTGCAGGCTCCTCCCTGGCTGGGTCCCAGGTCAGGGCATATGCAGGAGGCAACCAATCAAAGTGTTCCACTCACTTTGATGTTTCTCTCTGTTTTTCCCTTCTCTTCCACATTCCCTAAAAATCAATGGAAACCTGTCCTCAGGTGAGGATAAAAAAAAAAAAAGAACGAAAGAAATGTCATGTCCTATGAAAGACACATCTTGAAAATGCCTAAAGATAGTTGTCATTTCTTTATGGTGAAGGGACTGGAGTCTGTGTTGATGAAAACACCTTGGTGGCTGCAATGACTGGCAGTGGCTGCAGCAGCAAGGTGATGGGGCTGGTGGCTTCCCCTGGTTAGCCTGGTCGCCTTCCACAAAGGGAGGCCAGACTGCAGTTTAGGCCTGCTCCCCAAGGGGAGCAGGGAGCAGGCCTAAGCCATAAGTAGGACACCCCTGAGGGCTCCCAATATGTGAGAGGGGGCAGGCTGGGCTGAGCAACTCCTCCCCGCCTCCCTGCATGAATTTTGTGCACTGGGCCCCTAATCTATATTATAAAAACCTAATGGCCTTAATGCTGTAACGACCAAAGACTGGTGCGGGTGGATGGGGTTGCGAGCATGGTGGGGTGGCGGGTGGGTGGGCGAGACAGCATAATTTTGCACGCTGGGCTTCTAGTGGGAAATAAGTGTCTGACTTTCATTCTCCTCAAATTCTGTTTACAATTAAAAGAATTTAGAGATCATCTTATTCAATTCCTACATTTCAGTTGAGGAAACGGAAAGTGAAAGACAAGCTGACTTGCTCTAGGTCAGCTAGCCAGCTAGTTAGTAGGTAGCAAGATAGAGACTAGAACCCAACTGTTTCTACTTCACATGCTACTTAAAAAGTCTGTCCCAATCTTCCTCAGTTATACAATGGATATCTTCTCTTCCATATTACTAGGGAACAATGATTTCTTACTCTATACAAACACTTAGTAAAATTGATATTTATATTATACTACTTACTAGAGGCCCGGTGCATGAAATTCGTGCACGGAGTGGGAGTGGGGGATAGGGGTGGTGTCCCTCAGCCCAACCTGCACCCTTTCCAATCTGGGACATCTCTTTCACAATCTAGGACTGCTGGTTCCTGACCTCTCCCCTGCCGATTGCCCCTAACCACTCTCCTGCCAGCCTGATCAATGCCTAACTGCTCCTGTGCCGGCGTGATTGCCCCTAACTGCCCTCCCCCTGCCAGGATGGTCCCCCCCAACTGTCCTCCCCTGTAGG